>JAUMHA010049657.1:7423-19517 GCA_032359765.1 Saxidomus gigantea
GTGTGACCCAACTGTCCATAATACTAGCAGCCCTGTAACTGTACAAGATAAAACGAAGACAGATTACCGGGAAGCAATGTTTAGCAGCTCTACACATTGCAGACCATACACATATAGGGTTGTTAAATTACCCGGCTTTGTGTCGTTTGTTTAAGAACTAAGCTCAGCAAGAATGTGTGTTTCTGTTTGGGATAAGCCAAAGGTTTACAAAACTCCAGGTTCTAGTAACTAGCCGTTCTTTTCTTAATTTATTACATCTATACAATATTGTTCGTTTTTGCGTTGTGTGTCACTCAGTTTTGCTTTTGTTAATGTATTATTTGCTGTCTTAACAAGTTATTTAGTATCAGAGGTGCACGTAGACTTCTTGGTATGTCAGTTTTACTCAGTCTGTGCGTGACTATGTGTCCCAAAATGTTCTTTTGCCATGTATGTGTATTAGTATGGCCCTAAAGAATATTCTTAATGTTAATGTTTATGTTATTTTTAAACATATGATGCATTCTGCGACGTAAGTGTTGCTGAAAAATCAAGAAAATATAATCTACTAGGTATCAACGACTGTTACTAACATTAAGAGCTTTCTTTTAATTCTGTCGCGCTTGGTTTGGTTACTCCGAGCTAGACTACCTTTATTTTTTTGCAGTTAATAACAAATATTAAAAAAACGTTTGTTTCGACACTTATGATAAAATTCTAGTGACACATTTCTAGATTGATTAGGATACAAATGCTTGAATAAATCATTCGAAATAACAAACAGTATGTATACATGTTGGTACACTATCAAGTTCTCATTTGCTACCATTGGTGTATTTCTGTATATCACCCATGTCTAACAGAATTATCAATATATGCTACATATCAACTGTGTCCATAGGGACATATTCACCAGATAATTCCTGTTTATCCATGCCAGTAATGGTAGGACGAACTATAAAATAAAACATTTCACAATAAGAAAAGATTAAGTGTCGGGATACATTCGAATAAGTCAGTCCATCGTTATGGAAAAGAATCTTCATAGAAAATATTTATAGAGTTCAATAAATACACGTAAAACATCTTTTAAGTTTCTAGATTTTCTAAGCAATCAGCATACCGAAAACATAACATAACCACATGTTCGAAAGATTGAATGAAGAGTAAATGTTGCCACAGTCATATCTATATTGATGCCTTTTATTTCGAAAACGGTCACTTCTGAATAGGAAAATAATATTCTTAATTTTTGTTAATAATTAGTATATCTGGAACATTGGTTTTGAGTATGCCAGTTATGTCATGTAAAATATATCCACAAAACAGGATACACAACATTAAACATACAATGAACGCATTTGTACATGAACAGTTAACTACATTTTCTGTTGTGACACCTGCATGGTCTGCAAAAAAATATCTGAAATCGTTTATGTATTTATAAAATTTAATGTTCCCTGTAAAAGCTCTGATATTTCAATAAAACATTTCTCGTCGTGCTTAATATTAGCAAAGTATGCTTTTGTGGTATTTTAATAAAACAGTTTTTTTTTCTTTTTTTCCTCTTTCTGGGCTAGTGCATTGGCATTCATACTAACATCGCATGCATTGGATTATTATTATGTTTACGCGTCTTTATGAAGTCTTAATTTTCATTTCACAAACCGTTTATTTACATTTCATAATTAAACACATTAACTGAGAAGCAAATTAATCAAATGGCTAATTGTAATGAATCTATTGACCATAACAATCAGTTGTAGTTAACAGATATGTCATTACCGAATCGACAAAACTAATGCTTTTAAACGTTTCTATAGGAAAATGAAGCAATTAAGCGCGACCGGAATGAAGATCATGTATTTCCAGATACCTCTTTGGACAAAACTCACAAGCAATTATCAGGACAAAGAATACAACGTCATAAATTCATATCTCACACAAAGACTCAAACTATTGACAGACACAAAACTCGTAATCAGGAACTACATTTGTACATTTTTTCATGCTTTAGACCATATGCAGGTGGCGGTAAAGCAGTGAATGGTCACTTTGTAAACTTCTGCAACAAAACATCGCTAAAAAGTCGTGGTATAATGTCCCTTTATCAATATCAAGCTTTATTAAGAAGTTAAAATTTCTATTACCTTTCGCCACAGAAGTTATGACTTTGGAAATGGATAACTTCCTTCTATTAATAGAGTCATGGAGGTTTGTTGAAACAAGAAACAAACAGATTTTTGCAAATTTGATACTAAGCTATTTAATATAAGAAACAAGCAGAGTGTCAGCATTTCGTAAATAAAAAAACATCACATTCTTCCATTTTTCTTTTTTTAAATAGTACCAATTAAAAATCACAGGGGAGCGTTTTGTTCAATACTTGTTTTGTCACTGACAAAACTTCACTTACAGCTCGCTTACCTTCCGGTTTTCCATATCGATGTGAGAGTATTTGATACTGGCATACAGCGTAATTACTGTCAACAGTAATGACGCCATTTTTAAAGATATAGATACAACACAACCCGTAAACGCTAAATTACATTCTGATAAAAAACAACATTTGTGAAATTACATAAATTTAAACGACTTTCGTGAATAACAAACTTGTCGGATTAATATTACATATTTCCTGTTCATTTCCTGTATTGAGTATTCGGGATCAGATCATAGCTACGAGCTTGACAGCACGCGAGTTGTACTAAATTCATTAAAAATAACTTAGAAATTAATGGACTTTACAGAATACGCAGGTTGTATTTACTACAAGTGAATTTGAAGACATGAATATAAAAAGAATTCAGTTATATTTGGCACTCTGTTGTCTCCAAAGTCATTTTTTCTGAAATTTTGAAATATTTTCAAAAATAAATGTACACCCAGTCAAACGACTTCACTAGAAACTAGAAATTAGATCTTCAAGATATGCATGATATGTATACTATGTTATCATGATCACACAAACTGTCATTCAGATAACTTACATCGTTAACAAACTAAATGAATCAAGTAAGTCTTGTGATAAATACTTAGTAATACAATGATGCTTAGAGAAAAATATCAAGTCCGACAAAATGGTCTTCACTGATAGGGGCATGGTTTGAACTATGTTATTTATGTTATTTCCTTTTTGAAGAAGCGTTATGATGCAAGAAAAAAAGTGAAATTACAAAAATAAACTGAATACGTTAATAAGAAACTAGTCTGATTAATATCACACATTTCCGTTACATTCCCTGAGTTGAATATCTTAGAAAAGACCATAGCTACAAGGTTTTTCAGCAGGCGAGTGACAACATACGATGTATTTAATATAGGTGTAAACATTATGTTTAATAGCATATTGTTGTCAAATTTGTAAGACAACGGTTTACCGAAATACAGATAGGAAATTTCAATGCGTACGAACACTTTTAAAATAGCTATCTTGATACAAACAAATGAAGTCGTTTCATGAGTACATTCTTTTTACGTTTATAGATTGCTGTTCCCTGATTTACCTGGTATATCTAATTAATAAACAAAGTAGTTAGAAATCATGTGTTTCAGACTAAGCAGAGTTGTTTGATATTTTTTTCTGCACTTATATGTAAGAAGATATTAATTACATTCGACTCGGTGGTCTCCAGCTTTCCTGAAAGCTTGAAATATTACCGATGCAAGAACTGAAAATATGCACATACCAAATGAATTAGATAATAGGAATACACGCATTTCTTTTCTCTTTGACAATGAATTATGCCTTTGCTTAGTATATCTTATCTGCATGGAAATTAGAATTGTAATGACTTGGTCTGACATTTAGCTAGCTTACATCCGGATCGCCGATCGTACCTCCTCATATGACACCAGTACTGATTTTTCCATGAAGCGGGCTCGAGAGTGACCCGATAAGCTACAAGCTTTCTTCACAATCAAGCTAAAATAAATTAATATAAACTATAAAATAACTAAACATATACAAATTAAACAAATCAAGCAGTTGTAAGGTATGTCCTGTGAAAAGTTTAATACACGTAGATATGAAATATACTGTTAGTATTGTTTTCTCTTTGAAACAGCAATGCAGTCAGATACAAAAAACGTTAGCAATGAAATCACAAAATATAAACGGAATTTCAGTGAATATTTCATATCAAGCTTGTGGAATGAATGTTATATGTATAGAGATCCTTTTCATATATCTTTAAAGACATTTGAGAAAAGGTCAGTGTTGTGAGGTTTGACAACAGGCAAGTTTTCACCTGTGCATTGGACACATGTACCATAAAGACACTTATTAACAGAATAGTACATTAAAAATTACAGGTTTGTGTCAAAAAATATTCTTTCAAGCAAAGTTGCTTACGTCTTTGCTTGTTTTAGAGCCTCTAAGGTAAATGTTGATAGCTACAAAGTTAAACTCTTACGAAGTAAAATTACAGATTTCCCAACTAGCTATTTGCAATTTGTTTTACCAGATAGTTTACAATTGCAAATATTGTATTCTTGAAAGAATTCACTTCTACATTTCATTTTTCATTAAAAAAAAACCTCACATCTTTTTTTATTTCAACAGGGAGTAACAATAGTGCATTTTATTTCCAATGCAAAAAGGGTGTTTAATAGGACATTAGAATGTTCAACGCTAATTCCCAACTTTTTATTTGTGCATTGTTTCATAGCTTTTTATTGCAATCTAATTCTTGAAAAGTATAAGTTGAATGCACATTTGTATAAACAACGTATAAGGGTAAATAAAAGAACCATTTATATTACCCAAACCATGCATCAGGCAAAATAGAAACGAACCGTCTTGATATCATGAAAAACACGCAATGTCGTCGACATCACAGGCTCAAAAACATATATTTTCATTCTTCTAAAACTTCATATCTTACACAAATCGCCAGGGTGTTTAACTCTAATGTCTAATCAAATGGGTTTTTTAAATAGCTTACCATAAAAAATACCAATCGGAACATCATTTAAAGCATGAACTATTTCAGTAAACCAGTAAATGACGAGTGTAGAATGGTTTAATGATGCCATCTACAACATGACGAAAGGAATTGAATACTGTGTTCAACAAACAGTTTTATGCTATCTTATGTCACTGAAATGGTTTATGTCTGGACAAATTTTGCAAACATAAGAATAACGCAAAATATTATACACAAATAAGATAAAAGAAATAAGTAAAGAAATATGAAAACTTCACAAGCTGCAACTTACCATATCGTCATGAAAACATTTAAAGAAATAACCAGATTTGAAATATACATGTTTTAAAATAATAGTCTTTATCCGTAAACCTTTAGCTCTTACCATACACTACAATAGTATAGTTGTATTATACAAGTAACATCAGAAGTGTTCTAATACATTTTTAGATCTGTAATGTAATACGCTTTGAAAAAGGTTTTTACAAAGCAATTATTTCAATTTATGATTCTCGATTTTGCAGACACGGGGCTATTTATGCCTTCATACAGAAAGCCAAAACGTGTACGAACTGCTTTCTCACCCACACAACTCCTTCGACTGGAACATGCGTTTGAGAAAAACCATTACGTCGTTGGTCAGGAGAGAAAAGAACTGTCGGCCTCACTTAATCTATCAGAAACACAGGTAAGAACAGCATTGACTGTTTCAACTTATTTAGTTGGGAACTGTGTCGAAACCTTGCGTTATTTTTACGTACTACTTCATGCAATTACAAAAGAAAACGGCCTCCATACGCAAAAAATGGCAATTTCAATTCTTGGCAATAGTTTCTTGCAATCATAGAAAATATCTTCACACGAAGCTTCGTGTGAAGCTTTGTGTTTTTGGGGAAAGTCGATAAGATTTAACACAAACATTGCTTTATAAGATTGGTATATTTGGTGTGGTATCATTCTTTATTTGTTAGTTTAGTCTCATGTATTTACATTCTGTTATATAAAACACAAAAGTACGTTTATAAAATGATCATTCTTGAAGTTCCACGATCACTTTGAAGGTTATAGTTACTCACAGCACTTACACTTCAAGAAAGATGTCACGCCGATGAAATTGACAGTTATTTTTTAAAAAGAAACATTCCTTATGTTGCCCTTTAGATAAAGACATAGTGTACAGAACTTTTTTCCAGGGATATAGCAACAAATAATGTAGTCTTTCTGAATGAAAACGACATATAAAGGAATACGACAACATTGTTTTAGTCTAAACAGAACACAGTCAGTTCTATCATAATTATATAAGTTCAGTACACACGCGTAACATGTCTTTAAAACAAGAGATTTATTAGTTCACTGCCTCATTATTAAGATATGCCAAGCCGCACTTTCATTAGATAATCCTGAAATTTATATCTAATGATACAGGGAAAAAGTAAAAGTAAAATACCTTTGATAATCCAGATTTAAATAATTTACCTAGAAGAAGAACAAATTTATAAAATACTGATATCGTATAGATGAACTAATAACAGAAACTAATCAATGGGAAAAAATAAAGATCAGAACAGCTGTTTAGTTTGATTAGCAAAAGTATGAAACGGTGATCTAATGTTTCAGGAATTTTCTGTACCACCAGTGCGTTTATTTACAAATATGTTACAAAATATAAGCCTTACTACAGGTGTACAATATATTACCGAAAAGAGTTTGTTGAACGCTCATAAAATTAAAACTTTTACTGGAAAGTAAACAAAGCAGAGAGCAATAGCCTCATGTATTTGGAGTTCAGATTTGTAACTTGATCCAGCAACCTTTAGAAATTAGGTTTTGCTATTATGGCGTTTGACAAACATGGACTATAGGTGATCATCCCTTATTATACCATGATGCCATACAATATATAACTGAGTAAACATATTCTCAAGAGTGAGAAATCGAAATTATTGAAGATATCTGAATAATCAGCAAATGAGGTCATCGTTTTAGCATGGTGAAAGGAACATGGGGCTTAGATGTTCAGGAAAGGGGCGTGGTTCTTTTAAACATAGTTTGTGAAAAGGTTGCACAATAGTGTTTAATAACCAACTAATGCCGATATAATTAGAGACCCTTACCTCACAAGTAGAGTTCGCTTGGTTATTGAACCTTTGAAGTAATATACAGCACAAATGTTTCTGCAGAGGTTTCTGTTACATTCTTGTTAACACCATTTGGTTAGAATCTGAAGACAGATGTGAGCCGTATAAGTGCTTATATAACTAACTTTCTTTGATTGTTGAGTTTGTACTTTGATTCGAGACAAAAAGCTGCTGGAAAACTAACACGTTTACAACAAATTTTATACAACAACTGAACATTAGTGACGTATATAATGACAAAAAAATCCAGATCTTCAGAGACTTGGGTGAGAAAATGTGACAAATTAAACCTTGAACAGTAGCAAATAGCTGAGTCTGTAAATTTACATGTAACACAAAACTATTTTTCGAGGACAAAGACTAAATTGGTAGCAAAATCATCAATCTGTAACGGCAAACATTTCCAAAAGATGCTTTTTAAAATACTGTGAATCTTTATCTTCAGACAGGGGTTTGTCAGATGGCAAGAAAATTGGACTCTCAAAGATTCAAAACACTCTCTATTATGTTCAGGATCTTTAGAGATTTAAAACGCTAATGTAAGAAATGACTTGGTGCATGCCAAATACCCATTAATAAGAAATTAAAAAGAACCATTAGCTTTGACACTATCCTCCTTCCTTAGCTAATGTTACAATTAACCGGCTCATTGCAGAAAATTACTTAAATTTTAGGTATAATAAAAGTCAATTATGTCCATTATATGATTACAAATAAATTACATAATTTCACGGAGGAGGCCATAGTTTATAATCTTGGTGACTTTAAGTAAAACAAAATGCATTAAGATTTCATTTATTTTGTCATTAGCCTGTTTGGCAAAAACGATGTCTACCGAGTTTTCAGAAGCCTCAAAAGGTCTTAATATGCACCGCAAGGATAAAGATATTAGTTTCTGAAATCAAAGTATATCAACAGTATCTGCCATAGATTTAAGATTTATTGAACAATCAGATAATCGGATGTATGAAAATATTAAATATAGAAAGATAATTACTATGGTAATTGTGTATCTCTCTTATGGATATGATAGTATTTTGAACTTAATTTCAGTGCATTCTAATTAACTTAATTACAGTTTTTATATCTACACCTCTGGGTGTCTGAAAGCTAAACGATATGTAGAATTATACCATGATTTATCGTTCAGGTTGCACTACTGTCAAATGTCTTTCATTTCTTTTTATCTGCACGCGAGACTTCATCAAGGACTATGTGCACAATATTTTGACTTGTAGATCATAATTTTGTTTTCAGTACATTACTATCTACTCAAATCTTTGTGATCACGCCTTCGGCAATTCATTAGTCAATCTTTTGATCTTAATTTGGAGTGTTTATCCTTCATTTTTGTTGAAATGTTCCCCTGCTTTCGACTTTAATTGCTTCTAGATTTACTCAGTTTTCCCGACCAATGGTACAACTTGAACCGAGGCATTCCTCGTCCTTTTATCAGTAGAAAATTTAGCTTTATTTAAATATAATTTAAGGAATTAAATGAAATACTTTCTTAAACTTTTTGGAGTGCCCCGGGTACTCTGGCACGGATTATAAAAAGTTCACATGAAATTTTAAGTTCTCTATTCACTTATAACTGTGGGCGTTCCAACAACTATCTTATGGTCATGCCCTTAAGCTACGAAATTATCTTCTATTACAACTTCTTTTACTGCTAATTGGTAAAGCCTCTCCAAATTTGTAGCTTAATCATCGACATTTGAATATCATAAAGACATGGAGGTCAAATTCCAATTTGCCCTAAGTTACGTTTTTTGTGCGTGCAGAGACCCTATTCATTTTTCATTAACGAGACAAAGTTTTCGAAATGAGTTTGTTCAGAAACGTAATGTTCTCGTTAGAAAGACATTGACATATTCTTAAATATGTCAAGCTGTTTAACAAACTCGGTAATCTATGACTACCTAGTCTGATTAATTAATATTTTAAGCAAAATATGCACCATGCGTGTATAACAATTTCAGCGCTTGCTATACAGTTTCGAAACTGTATCAAGTGTACACTTATTTGATCGTAAGTCGCTATAAAGTTGTCCAGGAAAAGAACGACACAGGAAGAGCTGATGTAGTAAACAAAGACGTTCGAAAGTCAAATAATGTTCTTTGGTGGAAAATATGTATATATTTTGTACACATTCGTTTGTTGTGTGTTAGGCCTTTTGTAGATTTTCCTACAATTACATTTTAGCCTTATGTAATAGAAGCTTTATGTCAAAATTGCATGTTATTTTTTGTCTTTGTCTTTTCACCCTGAGAAAAAACGCAATTAATAAATTACCATTTCAGGTGAAAGTTTGGTTTCAAAATAGACGCACAAAACACAAACGTATGCAAGCTGAAGAAGACATGACGTCATCATTGTCGCACAGATACATTCAGCACGAGCGTCAACACAGTACTGGAAGTACAACCCCAAGTCTTGAGGATGTTATAATTGATTCATGACGTTATTTTCATTTTTAATTTAAGAAGTATTGAGACAATTACAGACATTTTTGAATGCAAACCTAGTTGCTCTCTACTCAAAATTGAAGACAAATGGCCATACCAAGTTACAAAAGTACCTCATCTTAATCATTGTTACGTCAGTGGTGCTACAGATGATATGAATTCAAATGCAATTATGTATGTTTCATATGTGTTTATGTAACAGTTATTTCTCAAGTTAAGAATATAATTCTGACTTTATTTACCCAAAAATGAATTTGTTTGTGTTATGTTACAATGTTATACTACAAAACTTCAAGCGTGTCAGTACTATTTTACTTTATTTTCTTTTATTGTGTTGTAAATACTTCCATTTACTTTATATAAATTCTTTAAAAACATATGCATCGTTTATATTTCTTGGTGTTTTGCAGACACATTTCTATGTAACATGTTGTATCTCTTATGTCACAAAGTAAACATTACATATAGACATTTCAAGTCGCTTTGGGTACTTGCCTACACTTAAATTGAGTTTATGAGATTGAAGCATAAAAAAGGAATAATTCAATTAAGCGAGATAAGAGGTGTTGCATAACACTTCACTTATTGCTGTCATCGTGTACGCTAGAAAATAATATCCAATAAAAAGCTACGTAATTAAAGTGTGCTGAAAACAAGCAATAATCTTCTTTGGTCTAACGGGAAGCATCCTTTACACAACTTGATACTATGGTGTCTCTTTGGTCCAACGGGAAGCATCCTTTACACAACTTGATACTATCTTTATAAGAACGTGTTAGTATCGTATCGCGTTAACGGATTATCTGCGAGTTTTGCAGAAAATATAAGATAAGATAAGTTTTAAGTTTT
The DNA here is from genome assembly GCA_032359765.1 of Saxidomus gigantea. NCBI lineage: Eukaryota > Metazoa > Mollusca > Bivalvia > Venerida > Veneridae > Saxidomus > Saxidomus gigantea. The sequence goes on from JAUMHA010049657.1 coordinate 17,789, forward strand.
TATAAAATATTCTGTAATATATTTTATTGCATAAAAATATATCATCACAGTCGTTGAATATGACAACAATATCTTACACAAACTGAATTCTTACATCTTTCAGAAAAACTTACAATAACGTCACCTTGTGAACAAAGACATCATGCAATTTTACACATACAATGTACGTATGCCATGATAATCATTAATAAAAGTTTCATAGATTTCATCAACATTTCATTTGTAATAAAGATGTCCTCAAAATACCATACTTTTTAAAGCAAAATTCCTCAAAATTTCATTAGTTTTTCAAGAATGTTCATCAAACATAGAACTCAAGAAGAACTACTGGTCAAATCTCATGGCATTTAAAACACCCCGCAGTCTAACCGGACCCAAACTTGTTCCAGGTTGCCTTGCTGTTAAATTTGAGTGCTAACCGTATAATCGAGTGTGCTGATCAGACAAGTCAGCAAGGAGAATGTTTTTTCGTTTAACATTAAAATATCTTTGAATACTGTCTGTACAAACTGTTCACATACTTTTATTGCTACCATATCCCATTTGATTTAAATAATTCCATCTACAAGTTCTGCATTTTGTATGCTTTCTTAAAATATGGATGTAAGGTCGCTAGGCGCCTTTTCTTTCAAGCTTAGATAACAAGTATGCCATTTGATATCTTGCCATGAATAAAACTTAATTATCTCAAAAGTATGACATATCATGTTACGTGAAGTCTTTAAGCGCTTTATTTCCTTAAGTGGCACTATGTCCTATCTTACAATATCTAGCTTATTTATTTCTTAATGTCTTTGGACTCTGACATAAAGACTCATTTGGTGGGCTCCAATGACCGACCTTTAGTACCCAAGGTTGGACAAAAACAAGTAAATAACTTCGGATATGGGCCATTTATATATTGTTTTCAAAATTTTATTAATTTTGGCAGCTTTTGAAATTGTCAATCACTAAAATTATATTATAATATATTGTAGGTAGTTCCGTGACGCTATAAATCTATCAAAACGTATGAATACACAAATGTATTAAAGTTTCACTTTAATTACATATCGAATATGTGTAAAAACACGACCTAAACCTTTTCCTGACCTGAACAGTATGTGTCTACGTTGAGCTCGAAACTTTAAAATGAAGGGTTTGAAAATATATTTGCTCAAAAAACAAACCAAGTATCGGGGTAGAATGGAATAGCTTATTTTGTCCTCACATGTTTTCTATTGGTATATTGTAAAATAACCATTTAATTGCATAATAAGCAATATCCGGCATATGCATTTAAAAGTGTTTATAAGATCACCGGATAAATTAAATGGAAGCAGGACGGACCCAACGCTTTTTACATACATGTACATTTCCGGTTAACACTGGGCGCGGTCTCCTACAGAATTTTATAAGTATTTTTGTTTTTACAGCTCGTTACTGGCGTTAATTTTATTATTATTATTATTATTATTATTACTATTGTTATTATTATTATTGTTATTATTATTACAGTTAATATTAGTACAGTTATTATTATTATTATTATTATTATTATTATCATTATTATTATTATTATTACTGTTATTATTATTATTATTATTATATTTTGGAATGGAGTACATTAGAATGCGATTGCAAGGGTAACTTCATTTTAAATCAATATTGCCCTTTACCTTTTAATCATATTCATTGAAGACCTGGATTGCTTCCTAAAATTGTTCCATCAAGAAAAAAATTTAAAAAC
>JAUMHA010049768.1:0-19510 GCA_032359765.1 Saxidomus gigantea
ATCATCACCGGAAGTGTGGTAATTAGATCCTCTCTTTCAGGTACGTAAATATTTAAATACAAGCAATCTTCGGAATACGTGGTGTTTGGTGTCTGAAAACCCTGCATACAAGAATTGTTGTGGGTAAAAGCATCTAAGGGTGCATTAAGGGGTAATTTAGGAACCGGCTTTTTGAATCGATGGTCTCCGACGGGAGGTTCAGCGAAAGGGATGCCAAGAAACAAGTGGACTTTAGAAGTTTTCCCGAGAAATGTGACATTTTCGGTTAATCCATTTATAACTCCAATATTTGTAGACACAGGGACAATTTTTCCGTCTGACTGAACTCCGAAGACTACTGTCAACAGTAGAAAAAATCCAAACTTACTTAACATTGCGACTCTAGTTTATCGGGTTTCGAAAAGCATGTATCAATTTGGTCGACTGGTTTTGTATGAACTTGAGCTGAAAAGAAACGTTTTAAACATAGGACATAGTTGTATTTTAAATAAGGTACTTTATGCAACAATCACATGTTGTGATAAAAAGTGTTGCTTTTTTTGGTGGTTCATAGGAAGATCCGAGATGCTTTCAACAGAGAGAAAAAATGCCATCTAGAGATCAAAACTTCGTATGATTAAAGGCTGACGTTGTACTTAATATTAGATATATTTCAACTGTGAGATGAATGGATTTCGGTTGTAAGGTATCTACTGCTGCTATAAAATTATTATACCTACACTAATGAATACATTTTATATATTTATTTGACATCAATAGAAAGTGAAATAAACGTTAGATTAATGCAATGCTTAGATGCTTTATAACACATCGAAAACTCAAAATAATGTCATTTATTCGAAGCCATATTATTCCTTACCTTTTCAAGATGTGTAAGCCTTCTCTACTTAAACTGTTTATTATATATGCTGTATAGTTTGATATTTTCTATTGAATAAATCAAATATTTGCTCTAAACCAGACTAACACTGATGTCGTTCATACGAGATTGACACAGAAAAAGAAACCTCGCAACTGAATGTATTCGGGCGTTACGCTTGATGAACGCCGTGGTTATTGGATAGGTAATGCCTATTTATAGCATTTATTGTTGTGTGATATTTTACAATGCCAAGGTCTTCAAAGGTTAAACTATTAAACTGCATTATAAAGTATACAATAGTGTCATACATAAATATTTTATTTTCAACGTTGCCAAATGTTGGTGTTTTTCAATACATGTATAGCATATTTTGAGTTTTTCCTGACATCTATTTGAAATCTCCATTGGCTATTTGTTTCTCTTGTTCTGTGAAAGTATCACTGTGACAGTGACCTGTAGTTAGAGTGAATTAAAGTGAAAATACCCTTCAAAGTGACCATCATAATATTTAGAAAGACATTATGCACCGGTTTATACTCATAACTAAGATATGAAAATCTGTATAAAAGTTTAATTTTTAGTGAAATAGTTGCATACTGGTAAAAATCATTTTTGACTAAACTGATTATTGATTACCTTTTTGTAAAAAATTTTACACAGTATATCTTTTCTAATGATTCAGTGTACATTGTGCATCTTACTAGACCATGATACAGTGTGTCCATTTTGAAGGCAATATGACTTAAAGTAAATTTACAAGTAGTTATCGGTACTGTTCCCTTAGACACTGACTAATTTTATGTAAACTCCAGACCTTTTTGACACGACTGTATCAAAAATGAACAGTTTAAAAAAAAACTCATAACTTTTCGACCTTGTCTCTCTAATATCGACTGTAAGATTTCGTCTCCTACATTTCTGACGTTATGGGCATACCGCCTCCGTGGTTAGCAGTCAGAGTCGCTGACTTGAGATCACTGTATTGAGGGTTATGGGTTCGCGCCCTGCTACCGACGATGTCTCTTTATGTGAGAAAGTTGGTATTTTTTAAGGAGAATCGGAATTTTTAAACATCTGTGAAAACAAAACCGCCAACATTTCTTCCTTAATCAAGTAATGAAAATGTATAAAGGATTGGACACTTACCTCCACACAGAAAATGTATTAAGTATACAATTATTTGCAAATATGATGTTATCAAATTCAGCTTTGAAAAACGTTTTATTTTCATCCACTCACGTTCTTAAAAACGAGAGGTCATTATCAAGTACGCATTAAACTACAAATAAATATCTTACTAGATACTAAAACTCGATAAATTCGAATCTAGCAATAAACTAATAAATAACGTCAAATTTGTTTATTTACAAATACAATTGTAGATTCTATATCTATTTTTGAAACTGAATCATAATCAACTTTAATTTCGAACATGACTATATACTTACTCATTTTCCTTATGTTTTAGTAGATTATAAGAACTAGTGTGTCAAACCGAGCAGGTGCTTGGTTGGCACATACGGGAACGGTTGAAAAAGATCGGCTTAAACAGATTCCCGAGCTTAACTGACGTTGGTCCTATCTCAGAAATTAAGTAAGGTTTTTCAAAAGGCGAAGGGCGCCGCCTTTATAACCCTATCCCCAGGACTGTAGGACCCTTGGAGAAACAATCGATAAGATTATAACGTTATTTTTCACCAAAACCAACAATTATCATCTTTATATTTGTTTTCATATGAAATAGATATTTTCTTTTTCACTTCCCTAGACCCTCCCCCCCTCCCTCCTAAAACAGAAGGGATCATCTACCCAGTAAGACCAATCATACAATGTCGTTTGAAGACTGTGGGTGATGAAGATCTCAAGATATTAAGTGGAAAATAATTTTACAGGTTTGGGTCATTGTGACCTTGACCTTTGACCCATTGACTCTAAATACTCAGTTAAACAAATCATCAGATGAAGTTTGAAGACTGTGGAAAAGTTACAGGAAACCTTCTTAGCAAGTTTTATGAAAATTGAATGAAAACTGTGGCATGTATAATGTTATAAACGGAGGTCACTGTGACCTTGAACTTTGACCCATTGACCACAAAAACACTAGGGATCATCTACTTGTACATAGAACCTTCTGAGAAAGTTTGATGAAAGCTGAATGAACACTGTGACCTGTAGAGCGTTATCAAGAAAGCGCTTACGGATGTCACTGTGACCTTGACCTTTGACCCATTGACCCCAAAAGAATAGGGATCATTTACATATTGCAGGAAACCTTCTGAGTAAGTTTGATGAAAGCTGAAATAAAACTGTGACCTGTAGAGCGTTTTCAAGGAAAATCTAAGGAAGTCAGTGTGACCTTGACATTTGACCAACTGATATCAAAATCAAACGAGATTATCTACATGTTACAGGAAGCCTTTTGAGCAAGTTGGATGAAAGTTGAATGAAAACTGTGACCTGTAGAGTTTTATCAAGGAATTGCTAATAACCAAAGGGCTCTGTCACAGTTTCTAGATGGGCAAGGTATGAAGTAAAATTGTCCATCTGTGCTAATAACCGACTTAAAAATATATAGACAAGGGAAACAACTACTGCAAGCATAGACTTACTGCCGTCACATCGTTGCTTATCTTGATGCACCTTTATTCAGCGATCAAATGTGATCGAATTTCAGCCCAATATTTATAACAAAGCAGTAGTTTAAGTAATATGATACTTAACTTTTGTACATTTTAAGAAAAACAAATTATCTCAACGTTCTTTCACCGCTACTGAAACCCCACCCCCATGGTACAGTACAACCTGTGAATAAAGACCACTGTTGAAGCTACAAATGTGTTTGCAGGTGGTCTTTATTCACAGGTATTTCTTTTAAAGATGAATAGTGAACTGTGATCTCCCTGCTGGTCTTTATTCGCAAGGGGTCTTTAACACATGTTTGACTGGTACTCAGAGAAACAGCAAATGACATTTTTGGTTACCGTTTAAAACTTGAAGGGCTGAGGCATTTTTTTGCGTGTTTTGTCTGACCCACAAACACGACACAAGTGGCTTGGCCGGGTATCGAACCTATGTTCTTTGGCTGACTATGCAAATGTCGTTACCATTACACCACTGAGGCCCACAGTAATGCTCTTGCACACCACTGAATGTGGATAAAAACATGAATAAATAGGTTGGGTTTTTTTTTCGGGGAAAATGTCTGAAATGTGATACAAAACACCGCTTCAAAATTCTTTTGTTACATTATATTTCACGTCAGGGCTAGTTACTGCTGTAGCTATATGAATTGATATTCAATTACATGTAAAGTCAAACAGGAACTTTTGTTGTATTCTGTTAAAGTTTTGTAAATCTACTTTTTGTTTATTTAGATTTCAACGATTTAGCAAAGTCATCGGGTTTGTCGTATGACAAATAAAACAAGACGAATATTGAAGTTTCCACAGTATCACACATGCGACTTTCAGATTTTGATAAATGTTGACATAATATGCCAAATTACACTTTTTTGTTTCGAGGTGTAGACTGTACAAGATTTGCCCCCTGTACCAGCATCCGTAAGCAAAGTACCATTCTGAGCATCATTATATCAATTAGATAGCGGACTTCTAGACAATATTACACACCATACAGTTAGTTATTGGCCAAACTGATTTAGACGATATTCCAATAGTAAAATAAGGAACTTCCGATGGGATCAATATGTTACATTTTATATTTTGGTAAGATTTGAACTGACTTGGAAAAGGATTACTGTACAATACTACACGCCAAATATCCATCATCTCTTCGCCTTACAGTAAAGTCCAAGAAAATTCTAAACGTTTTTATCCATCCTGTTGCAATGGCAACTAGAGATATGATGAACAATTTTGTTTAGGACTAGACAAAAACATTTCTGAAATGATTTGCTGATTTAAGCCACTTGGTTTTGTAGAAGCTGCTATTTCAATAGAATTTTTGACGACGGATAAACGAAAAACGATGACGACGACGGGCGACGGGCGTCGGGCCAAGAAAGATAGCAAGTACAATTATAACTAACCATTCACACGTTGTGCTCATGTAAACATATGGTAACTGTGTTTACACCGATTAACTTGCAGTTAATTTGAATATTTGGGCATGATGATAGAGCTTAAATTTGGTTAAAACGAAAATTTATTTAACATGTCGTGATGTTTATAATGCAAGCGCACAATCAAGCCATATGGGGCCAATCGTGTTTGAACCCGCCACTTGAGGACGATCCCATTTTGAACTATCCTTTAACGATAATCTTCGTAGAAAACGGTCAACCTGAAAGTGAAAAAGATATATAAAAAGTTCATTACGCAATATTATTCACAAGACTGTGATTTTTTCTTTCAATATCAGTTCTTCTTCCACATGTCCAATATATATTTCCCCGCATGACGAAGTTTTCGATATATGAATAGTGAAATTTAAGAAAACATCTGCCAGTTAATGAATTGTCTACAACAATTAATTAGACTTTATAGTGTCGTCTGAAGCAATGCACGTGAACAGTTGCAAGAATTCATGATATGGATGTACACGAAACTGTTGTAGAAACTAAAATAATAAATAAAAATAAAAATGGACGAAATATAAAAAGTGTGTGTCTGTATAATGTGGATGATAAACCATCATGGCATCTCTGCGTTCTTTTGGGATTTCAGGTATCCTTCATATGTAACGCCGTTACAGTTTTATAATGATTTTCATTCAAATATATATTTCACATGTAATATGATATAATAGTATGTTAAATGGTAAAACACAACACTCAGTTGTTATGCTATTATATTTAGGACACATTGTACTTTTTATGTTATTACATTTAGCAAATATCACAATTATCATGTTATTACACCTAGTATAAACAATGCACTTGTTATGTTATTACATCTAGTACATAATATACGGGTTATAGTATTACATCTAATATACAATGCACTGTAGTAGCATATATTGAAACGTTCCCTCAAAACTAGTAGAATTATAGCAGAAAATGGTATAGTTCTAAATGCTTAAATGAACACTTGTTAGTCATTTTATTACATCTAATACACAATTTACTTGTTTGTTATGTTATTACATCTACAGTAGTAAACAATATACTGGTTATGTTATTACATGTAATACACAGTGCACTTGTTAGTTATGTTATTACATATAGTAAACAATGCACTGTAGCAGCGTAGTAACGTTCCCTGAAAACAAGTAGCATTATAGTAGAAAATAGTAGAATTCTAAATGCTTAAATGAGCGTTCTGTTTCAGTTTTAAAGGAGTGTTGCGGGCATTTTAAGTGCATGTCAAAAATTTTACGCCGTATAACTTTTTGGCGGTTCACCGCTCAATGTTATATCAATATAATTGTTTTTCACTGAAGTAAAACTGTAATTACATACGGTAGCTGTTATTTATAATTTTAATAAGATGTGATTACAATAATAATTATTTACCCCACCAGTCTAGATGTTTACACCTGAAATATGTACTGTAAACAGATAGTTTAGTGTCCACTCATGCGGTACATGTCTCAATATTTCGTGTCAAATGAAAAGCTTTCCCCAAACATAAAACGCGAAATTAAACAGAAATAGTGTACTTAAAAATGGCAAGGAATAATACGGATAGACAGGAAACTGCTGAGGCAGTTGAAATGGAAAATGAAGGAGAAAGTGTTGTGGCGTACAGTGTTGAAGATACCCCACCTTGGTATCTTTGTTTGCTTTTGGGATTTCAGGTACAATCTTTTATTAATCTAAGGACGAATATTGAAGTAGACATTAGACCACCTGTTTCAAAGGTTTTAGTCCATAGGAATATATACCGTAATTTCCGGACAAAATGCCGTTTCCCAATATTGGCCCACCCCTATATTTTTACGATTTTAGAAACAAAAACGAACGTATAGGTCGCTCCCGCATATTAGCCGGCCACTACGCCGAATATGGTGCATATATCCACGCGTTTAAGGAAGTGGGAATCTAATAGACACTATTCAAAAACACATTAAACTTAATATTTTTATAATCAACATCTGTTAAGCGACTAACGTGCAAAAGTAAAGACATTTCACCGTTTAATTAAAACTTTATTTCATTTTTTGTTACCCTACCGTCAATTAGGAAGTACTGGCCATATCTAAAAGTACCCTTAAAGTTAAAATAGGTGTGTTTGCAAGTATTTATTTTCATTTATGTTTGTTCTTGGTTTCAAAAAGTATAACAAGCAATGTAGAAGTACAAAACATGTATTTTTATTCTACAAGCTAAGCATGTACAACAGAACATATCTAATAACGCCAAAAACTAGGGTATACAATTTACCTAATTCTGCCAAAAGACATATCACATATTTATATATACAAGAGTGTAGCAAATGTTTTACCGTCTACTTTTTTAGATATATGGTAGTTAACTGACCCATGGAGGCTAAATGGGTTGGAAAGTATTGGTGAACTGTTTTCAAACAGCGTATAAACCTAAAATTCCCACTCTGTGCGCTGAAAATACCAACTAAAAAGATAAAAATGTAAAGGCCGATTCAAACTAGCAACTTAAAAATAAAAAGGTCATATAGGCCGCATTGCAGCCTAGGCCTCATGTACGAAAATTCATATTTTTATACGTATAGGCCGCGGCCTGTTGTACAGATATTACAGCATATGTTATACAGTCGCAGCAGAATTACAGGGTTTTGAAGTAGCATGTAATCAGGAGATATTTCAAGATATTGATTTAGTTCTATCGTTTATGACAGACCTTCCCAGATCGTCACTGCTAATTTGGTTCCATCATTAAATCAATTCAGCTTGCCTTTTCCGTTTGATAAAAGCTTGGATAAAAAGGTTTTAGTGACCGATTTAGTGAATGCAGAAAAAGACCCATCAGAGATTCCATATGCTTAGTAAGAAAACAGTGATGTAATTTAATTTTCAGACGGTCCGTTCAAGTTGCATAATATACATGTATGTTAATTAGCAAATATCAAGATTAAGATAATTCAATCAAGACAGTTAATGCAGCATAATTTTCTTTACATATTTCAGATTAATCGCCGCACGCTGCTTTCTTATATATCTGTGTTAAATTTCATTATATTTCATGTTATGTATTTATCGCTTTCTCGCGTAAATAGTCAGTCTGCATTATGTCCTACTGCTACTGCCTACTTCCTATACATGTCTGATGTGCATTTTATATTTTACATTTTATATATCTTTCTTTCATACATAAACATACCAACTATTACACACATACGTTTGTCTGCTGTCTACATACCTTCGTGAGATTTCCCGAAAATAATCGGAACTGCTCGGCAAATTCCGAGCGACATGAAATATTTGTACTCACTGAAAACAATTCGCAAACAGACCGTTTAATTTTTAAAGGAAATTCATAAAATATATATATTTTAAAACCTTAATTATTGTGCATTACGATTCTGGTTGCACACGTACAAAAACTTATTTGTGTGACTGATGATTTAATTTCAAAGATGTACAATATAGCGTGTTTCATCTTTATCTCTTAATCTAATATAAAGTACAGGTATACTTAAAAATCACCAAAGCATACTACTATAAATTCAAAATATTTTAAAATCATTTACATATTTGTAAAGTCAAGCTATTTAACTTTTAAAAACCGTTTGCACGGCGAATGTATCTTTTAAAGTGTTTTCAAAGTTTATAAAAAGGTTAAAGTCTCCTTTTATGTTCTATATGAATGCTTAGCTGTGAGTGCGCTGCGGCGATGGTTCTAATTCTGCCATATGATGTCAAATTGAACAACTTTTCAAGTTCCAATACCCTGTTTTAATGTAGTCAAGTTCGAGCTAACTAACACCTTGCGGATCACTATTTGTGGTGTTTGATTTACAAACAGTATTTTCCAAATATTTTACTTAAGTGGAAGACCATGAGTTCACTAGATTGTTTATTTTTTCGAACTATCTTACACAGTCACCTATGGGTCAATTGTTGTGGTCTTTGAAAAAACAGTTTTTTCAAATGTCAAATATTTTATTCAAGTGAAAGACTTTACCATAATTTATTTTCTTTTAGCATTATCTGACAGCAGTTGGTGCAATTATCTCCACACCAATCTTACTTAGCGAGTTTTTCTGCATGGACAGAGACATAGTTGGAATAAGTGAACTCATTGGAACTATTTTCTTTGTAAGTGGTATCGCTACGCTGCTGCAGACGACGTTTGGAGTAAGGTCATTATTCTATATATATTATATACCGTTTCAAGCGACATCTTTTTGTAGTTTCTATGTCTTGTCAGTTCCTTACCTTATTGTATCGGAAATACAACTAAACTATTTTACGTTAAGTTAATACGCGGAAGTTCTATTAACAGTTTGTTCAAGTTTGGCATCTACAATATCGAGAAAAAACGGCAATTTTTATTGTCATTAAGTTACATACTACGTGTTAAAAATGAATGTCGAAAGTTCTTCTCTGAAACAACTTTTTGAAACTTTTTTCTTTAAAATCCATCCGTGCATTTTGCTTTAATGTTTCCCCCCTCTCAGTTATTTGCTTGAATAAATTTCTCATAGTTTTAGACTCTTTTTGAAATTGTAAAGGCCTTCAACTCCGTAGTTGTATCTATCTTTATTTTGAATAACTTAGGAAGGTCATTCCTATATAGAAACTATCATCGTCAAACGTACAGTTAACTGTTTTTCATATGCAGCTTTGCATAGAAAATATTGCAATATTGCAATTACAGAAACCACTTAACTACAGAAATTTGATAGTGATATTTGATATAATAATAATCTATGACTAATTACGTATTGCAGACTGCCAATCGTCCAGGGAGGATCATTTACTTTCGTGACCCCAACAATAGCGATCATGCTTCAACCAAAGTGGCAGTGTAAATACACCGAAGCCAGGAACCAATGTATGTACCTGCACAATAGCACAACTTCTTGTTCATTGCTCTATTAAAATATTCTAAAATGTCCTCAACAGTTTCAAAAGCGGCACACTGTTGATTTGTTTGACGATTTATTTGTTCTTTTTACACATAGACTTAAAATAGAAGAAAATCCCGAAGGATTCATTTTCGCACAAAGTAATAATCTGTTAAAATTGATACGTGTATTATACCTGTATCTAATAACAACTGTCTTAGGGTTATGGGTCGGACAGATATAAACTTACTATAATTTCTCATATCTAATTTGATTTCTTCATCAGTACAATGTATCTGAAAGTGATTATAATCAAGCTCATGTGTTGCCACGAAGCTTTTGGAATATGCCCTTTATGTGTGAATGTTTCATCCTGACATATACAAAATGTTATTATCACATCACTGAACTACATTTGTATCAATGGTTCACTTCTTACATAAACGTACATGTCAAATATTGCATGGATGCATAACTTAAATAGGCAAAGAAACAATATTTTCATAAACGTTTGGATATGACTAAGATCGAGTTGTTTGAATTTTAAGACAAAATGTTATTTTGATTCAAATATGTCATTTATAGATATTAGGTTTAAATAATAAAGAATTCAGTAAATATTTCGGAGATTCCGAATAAAGTCATTTAAGATTTGTTTTCAACCAGCAGTCAGTGATCCTTGAATGAAATTAATGTCTCCAAAAATATATAGTATGTGTTTTCTATGATGGTTTTAAAAGCTTCTTGTCGCATATATTTGAACTAACAATTTCAATAATAATTATTGTTTTCATTGTGACTAACGGAACGATATCAGTGTTGATATACTGGTATTTTCAGATAGTAATGCTGTTAACTTAACAGCCTTTGATTTTATTTTAGTTGGTACGGCGGTAAATTTTACAGCTGTTGGTTTGCCCGAGGTAGGAAGTGACGGACATAGGGACATATGGATGACAAGAATAAGAGAAGTGATGACTTATTTGTTTTTTGTTTTATACCTATTTGTTCGAGAGATCTCAAATGTTTACCCTTATTCAGATTGTATTCCAATTCTGCAAGGATTAATGATATTCATTATCTCACAGTCCAGTGTATGAATACATGTATAGCGTAATACTTATATAGATCATGACAGTGTTTAATGTCATCATGGTAACAATGCATTGTATCGTGTCCATTAACAGTAGTTAGAATAAATGTTAGTAAATTAACATACTTTATCAACAATTTATTTGTACTGTATTCAAAATCTAACAAAATGAAATGTCAGTAATGTGACTCGGGTATTTTTTATCTACGAGAAGTAGAGGTACCAGTGGCAATTTCACATGTTCAAGTGATGAGTCTTAACTCGAAGAATCTCCCATATCCATAACCTCTTTCAGATTCAGGGAGCAATCATGGTTGCTGCGATGTTTCAAGTGGTAATCGGTTTCAGCGGACTAATGGGTTTCTTACTGCGGTTTATAGGTCCGTTGTCTATCACTCCAACCATTGCTCTGATAGGTCTGTCCCTGTTCTCAGCAGGATCCTCTTTTGCCTCACAACAGTGGTGGATTGCACTCACGTGAGTAAATCTGATACATTATCTGAACAAAACCTGGTGTCATAGTCTTTTTATCAAGGTGGTTTTACATGATTGATGCATGACAGTTTGGCAACTACAAAGTCTTTTTAAAAAGAAACAAGACGATTTTCTCCGGATTGCTATGTTTGTCTTTTAAATCATTTATTCTTTCGGCATGTATCCATGATAATCAGGACTGAAACAATTTTTATGTAAATGATTTAAATGGTATTTGTATCACGAAAGTCTGGCCAAACGTCAACATTCAATGCTATACAAATATGTCTTCCGTTGTATAAGAATAGTAAAATTGTAAAGTCCATACATGCCAAAAAACCGATAGTCCATACTTTACATTTACTAGTTATATCTGTTTCAGAACCATGTTTTTGATCACGCTATGTAGCCAGTACCTAAAGAACATCAAAGTTCCATGTTTCACATTTGCGAGAGAAAATGGATCTACAACTGTTAGCACTGTAGGACTTCCAGTGTTCCAGCTGTTTCCTGTATGTATTTGCAATGTAGCGGTTGAAAAATATTTACATGTCATAGATATAAAGGGTAATTGTTGGTTTCAGTGTAATATCACGTATCATAATTATCACTTAGTGGGCACCAAAAGTGATATTTCACGAGTGGCGCAGCCTCGAGTGAAAATAAGAACTTTTGGTGTTCACGAGTGAAAGAAACGTGATATTACATCGATATCAACAATGTTCCTGTTTCTTGTATCTTGAAAACTCGTTGTTTCAATAAAATGTTGAAAAGTGCAAAGGGCGAGGGCACCAGCATATCCAAAGGGTTGCATAAAAAACCATTAAATGAGAATGAAACGCTCTTACTGGTACGACGTTCAACAATGCGCGGGACAACGTCCGTGTTGTTTAGTAATATTTACGACGTCACTAGCGGTTTAAGCCCGGCACTGTTGACGCTATGCTTTATGAAAGACTTGGAAGAGATGTCCATTGTTTACAATGGCCCTGCAATGCGCATAAATGAAAACGGGTTATAACAGCGCGTGAATCTCCCCGTTAACACACGTTTTTCCTCCCGTTAAAACACCGGCAAAATGAGCACAAACAGCACATTTTATGATAGAATCCGGGATGAAGATTTCACTTTTACTTCACTGATATTTTTCAGTATTTCACTTAAAATGATTAAAAGCAAACTAGATTTCTATATTTAGGGATGACAGAGCATGCATTCATTTGGCATGCATATGATCGTGAATTTGGAATATCATATACATAACAGACTTAGTTTTACTCGTTGCCGATTTAATATTAATATATCAATTAATCCTTAGTAAATGATCGAGGCAAATTTCTCATAACTAAGAGAAAAAAACTGATTTACATTACATGATCTATGAATCGTAAAAAGTCACTTCTGATGTGCTTAACATCTTTTCCGTTTAACTGACCGTCTAAAAAGACTTATGTTTATAAATATATGTGTGGGTTTGGTGAAAGTGAGCTATCCGGCTTCCAAAACTGTCCAGTCTACATCTGAAAACTATTTCTGTTTTGTCGCCAATTTCGCAAGCGCTGACCTCACCACCAAATGGAGTCATCACTGATTACATAAGATGGAAATATGTTCCACTAAACTACTATTCGTCAGAAAGGGAGTTTTTATGATAGACTACTCGGATTTTGTTGGGCTTTGGTATGACAGAGGGTGATAGCGTTTTGATGTGATTATTAATTCTTAGCTTACAATATGTCAGGTTTTGATTGCTTGTATCATTGCAGGTTTTACTTGCTATAATCATATCCTGGATCATATGTGCTATCCTCACGGCAACGGATGTTCTTCCAGATGACCCGGAAAAATGGGGTTATACCGCCCGAACCGATACAAAAATTGATGTTTTAGAGAAAGCAAAGTGGTTCCGATTTCCGTACCCAGGTAATAATCGATGCAAAGCAGACCCCTCTTAGTCTGTTACAGCATTCCTTTTGAGACTTTTGTCGTAAAAATAATTGAATGGTAATGATATTGCGTCGGGTAAAATTGTTTCAACAAGAAACGTTTTATTGTATGTTGCCATAAAATATGCTTTTATGTGAGTTTCGTTGCTACTTTAATTACAGGTCAATGGGGGTTACCTACAGTTACAACGGCGAGTGTATTTGGTATGTTAGCCGGTGTGCTTGCATCTATGATTGAATCTGTTGGGGACTATTACGCATGCGCAAGACTTTCTGGCGCCCCGCCTCCTCCTAAACATGCTGTAAATAGAGGAATTGGGATTGAAGGAATCGCGTGCATTCTAGCCGGAGCATGGGGTTCAGGAAATGGCACAACGTCGTACAGTGAAAACATCGGTGCAATAGGAATTACAAAGGTATGCAAAAGCTTTAATAAGAAGAAATTAGGTTTACAAATTATATTCGCAATGTTTATATCTGATGTTTACATCACCTAATTGCGGCTTTACTTCTTTAAACGTTGATAATTTGTTCTTTTTATGTTAAGATTAAATAGTTTTAAGGTTGTATTAGGCGGACAAATTAAGTTGATCTTGACTTTTAGGAAAACAATCTTTATATTTATAAAGATGTTTGAATTGTTTCTGTAATTAAATGAAACGTGTCTTACTTAGTAACGCATGTAAACAAAATTCGGACATTAATTTATCTTAAAAATATAAGAAAAATAGACGGAAAAAAAAGTGCATGTGAAAAAAATAATTCGGATTAAAATATATTACTTAACTCATGTTTGAGGGGCTTGAACACACAGAATAAGGAAAAAAAGTCAGAGCATGCAATCTACTGAGGTCTGAAGTCAATTACTTAGTGTCTGATTTGTAGATTTAATTTGTGATATGTAACGCCATTTGCCACGTGCATAATTGTTTGGTGAAAGCACAGATACATATATATAAACTGTTGTCTGCCGTTTCTTATCAAAATTCTACAAAAACCTGCAAATTTGAGCTTGCCACATCTTTAATTGACTAGTTCACGTAGAATTTGTAGAATTTTGATAAGAAACGGCCGGAGTCGATGTGTATCCTGATTTAATCTTGCAGATAAGTTGATACACTATGATAATTTTGCAGAGAAATCGACTTCTAAGTATGAATGCCCTCTGGAGTGTTGCATATCTTCTACATATATGACATACTAGGGTGAAAACGAAAACGAGATTTTGGTAAAAGAGTTTCAATTATTTTTTCTGTCCAAACCCCGAGTACCTGTGGATGAAAGCCGAAAGATAAATATTTGCCAATAAAACCGACAGTGAAAGTATGAAAATACAGGTAAGGATTTTCAAGTAATAACTATCATAAAAGGGAATGAGCTGTCAAATGGTGCAGGTATTCTTACGTGTTTGCAAAAAGCAACTGTAAACCACGTATTTTAATGGTCAACACGAACAGTACTTTCCCAAAGATTCAAACTACGTTGGACGTTCTTTATTTAAGAAATTAAAAAGTTTAGATTTCCATCTTTCTTTTCAGGTTGGTAGTCTGCGTGTTGTGCAGGTTGGTGGGATTTTGATGCTTCTACTGGGATGTCTGGGGAAATTTGGCGCTCTTTTTGCTACAATCCCAGAGCCTGTAGTTGGAGGAATGTTTTTGATCACATTTGGTACTTGCTGTTCTTATCAAAAGTTGTGCTTTTTACACCATTTGTATCTATTGTTATAGTGTTTAAACGTCTTTTAAATGTATAAGGACGAGCAAAAAACGTACAAGGCTAGTAGGCATTGTTTCATGACTATAGTTACCAACTGTGTAGAAGCAAGAATTATAGTTCAAGCTATTGGCATTAACTTGTTATCTGAATTAGTTTAGCTAGTGGCATTAACTTGTTATCTGAATTAGTTTAGCTATTGGCATTAACTTGTTATCTGAATTAGTTTAGCTATTGGCATTAACTTGTTATCTGAATTAGTTTAGCTATTGGCATTAACTTGTTATCTGAATTAGTTTAAATCACATATTAGTAACTTGAATCATTTTTTGGTATTTCAGATTTATAGATCTAATACAATATAATACGGAAAAGAAAATCAACTCACTAATAGGACATGTTTCTTCAGAATAAATGTATATAAACAAATATGACGTCACATCACAGACTTATAGATCTAATTACATCCATCTTCTGACGCAACTTTCATTTAGAATTGACTTATGAACACGGTTTCATCTTTCATTGTAGGAATGGTGACTGCTGTAGGATTATCCAACTTACAGTACGTTAATTTGAACTCACCACGAAATTTATTCATCCTAGGTGTTTCCATGTTCTTTGGACTCAGTATGCCGGTTTGGATGGCAGCGAACCCGGCCGCTGTTGATACGGGTAAGATCCAACGTATACAATCTGATGAAAATTTAATTTAAAGTAATTCATTATACATGAAGGTTAAAATCTTGCAAATCTAAATATTGTGTGTAATCATCATGGAAATTTATCATCAACGCGTTTGTACTTTTAATGAAGAGACCCGAGAGAAGGTTCAGTAAAATTATAAGTGTTTTGCGAAATTAAGGTAGATAGATACATATCAACATCATATATTTACGATCATAATTGAAGTCAATTACAATATATACCCATATAACATTGTATAAGTATTATATTAGTTTTAACAGAAGTTATCAAATGTTTTATACAGTTATAATTTTAGCGATAATCACATTTATGGCATGAAGTTATATATATAGATATATACATATATGAAGATGTTACAGAAATACAGCATATGGAAATGTTGATAGGTGCTGCAAGAGAGAGAGACAGAGAGAGAGAGAGAGACAGAGAAAGAGAGAGAGAGAGAGAGAGAGAGAGAGAGAGAGAGAGAGAGAGACAGACAGAGAGACATAGAGAGCTGCATTTTGAATTTGATAAAACACATAGTATATACACATAATCAAAAACATGTACATGTGGAAGAAACGATGAATAAGACTTCATGGGTAAAAAGCAAAAGTTTACACTTAGTAACTAGCAATTTGAAGCAAGGACGTTCCTAATTAAAACAAAACATACGTGCAACCATGCAAGGAAATAAAAGGCAACTGAACTAAAAGCAATTGACAATTATGTATGTACTTGCTTTGAAAATATGAATTTTAGCTTACTTTGAGTAGTTCTGGTTATAATACAGCATATCTCTGTCCACACACTGTCAGTAGTACAGGATATATATGATAGTTTGCAGTTCCTTGACAGTGAATATTGCACATGTCTTGTCATATGAACAAAAGATATGGAACACCAGTTGGCATCGATAGCTTATGGTGTTTGCATCTGATATGGGGGGGTCTCGGGTTTGAATCCCAGCCGAAAAACCATGGACAGGGATGCCATTCGTTCCCCTGTCTTACCAGCTGTAAATGGATAGTAGCGATGAAAAACTCGCTCCCATGAGCGTAATAAAATCTGAAACGAGCGTTCGTAAACGATTTAATTAATAGTCTAAGGAAGCTTTCTTCGTAATCGGACTAAAATAAATTCGAATGGAATATTAAATCATCTCAGTCATACGTATTTGACGTTCTGAAAAGTTGATGTCCGTTATTCTTGGAAAGTAGCATCATCAAGTAGTGTCTTTATGTTTCAGGAAGTGACGTAGTGGACCAGATTCTGTCCGTTTTACTCAGCACCAGTATGTTTGTCGGTGGAGCTATTGGCTTTATTCTGGACAACACGATACCAGGTAAAACATCTGATCGTGTTCAGACGTCATTTAACATTTCCTATTGCAAGAGTATAATTCTTGTCATTTTAGTTGCACCTAAAGCATCTTTCAATACGCATACATTCAATTGTAGAAACGGATAGATATAGTGTAATTCCTTCTAATTTAATAAAATTCTTAAAAAGTTATCAAAATGTTCACTTTTGTTTGTATATATTTTCAGGGACAGACGAAGAAAGAGGTATAAGGAAGTGGAGAAAATTAACATCGGGGTCGGAGAATTCCACAGCGCACTCAAGGATGCATATTTACGATCTTCCACTCTTTCAGAAATATCTCAACAGAAATAGAATTGTCAGATATATACCGTTTTGTCCAGGATTTTTGAAAAAATCACAAAGAAATGCGCATGCGCAAAATGACGTTAACGAGAAAAAACTTGAAGGCAATGACTTGTTTGGTGTTGATAATGCTGCTGTAGAAATAGCGATACAGGATAATGATACCAAAATGTGAAAGCTTGTAAAGCCCATTTCAATGCGTTGAAAGAGAACCTTTGTAATAAATGAAGATAGTGTAACGTTCGCTCGAGGAAAAATTAATCCGGCACTACAACTTGAAGATAATCTCATGTCGAGCAGATGTTACTATCAAATCGTTGCGAAAATTTAAGAGTGCCGCCATCAGACGGCTCTTTATGACTTTATTTATAGATAGCATGATATTTGTTTCATATGTTTATTATATGCTAAGCTTAGTTGTTTAGGAATGAAATATTTGTGTTTAACATATGTTCTGAATTACCAAATAAATAAATTTCGTACTACTAGTAAGTAAGTAAATTCATTCAATAGGTGCTGTTCAACACAGATATATTTAAAACATGAACGTTTTTGTGCTCTTGTTATTTTGGCTTTTGTACATGTGCTACTTGGTTTAGCGTGATCGCGCTATATTTGTACAATTTATTATACGTACTACTCTTGATATCAAGACATCATTTTGTTTTGTTATTTGTAGTATGAGTTGTGCTTGGATGTTTTAAAATTAAGTATAATGTTGATAATGATGCAACAGGTTTTTTGAATCACCACAGTTTGATGAGTCAAGATATGCTGTTGATGCACAAATATATTTAAATTACCAGAAGTTTTTACGCTCCTGTGATTTGGATTTTATAATAGATTCGTCTTGCTCTGGTTATAGTGGAATGCAATACATAATTGAAATTACATAACAGATATTCTACAATATTCACAGAAAAGTACCAAATAAAGGTTAAGCATTGCATATATTTCTGGTCTAACATTGCATAAAAGTAAATATTTTATTGCCGTTTACCAAGGTAATGATTTGTTACCGTCCGGCCTAACATTTTCAGCCATGTACACCCTCTTTTGTGAGTAACTTTTATCTAGTCTTGATAAACCTCGGAATATACCGTTGTTTCATTTCCGAGACAATTTCACTTGTCACGTGAGTTTAAGTTCGATACCTGATATAAGATCACATATGCTAAACCGGCAGTCTGTTGTAGATACAGAAGGTTGACAATGAGTATGTTTGAAGAATATTAGCCGTTACACCAACCCAGATTACTCGAACACGGTTGATTGCAATGCGCATGTGCTATTATTGTGATGTTGATGCTAACAGTTGGCACGGTCCGTTTTTGTAAACAAGACGTTTTTAGTGTGGGGGTGGGGGTTGCTCTTTTGATTACCGTTGAAAGTTTGTGACCATGACCTGTCGCAATAATATTTGCTATATTATAGCAATAATGCATTTATTGAAATGAGGGTATTTAAACGCTCATTAATAATAAATATACTACCAAAGACTTTGTTTTTGTGAAATTAACTGGTTCAGTTTATTATCTATCTCAGTAACATTTTAAATTTACATATCAACATTTTGATTATAATTGCTGGTCTCTCAAAATGCTATTTTTGATAATTGCTGTTTTCAAATAAGAATATAAATTTTTAGCATCAACATCACCAGTTGCTCAGCAGCCCAGCAGCTCAGCAGCGAAAACTAATCCATAAAGATTCTGCTAAATTTTATAAAATGGGGTTTTTAAATGCAACAGAAGCACGAAATATGCGTAGATACAATTATTTTACACGCCCTTTTATTTTGATACTTTATATCTTATTTGCATTAGTTTTCGCTGCTAGAAGAGTTTTCGCTGCTAGCCGACTTTTCGCTGCCAGCAGCCCAGCAGCTCAGCAGCTCAGCAGCCAAAACTAATCCAGCAGCGGAAACTTCAAACTTAAAGATTGTGCTAAATTTTATAAAATGGGGTTTTTAAATGCAACAGAAGCACGAAATATGCGTAGATACAATTATTTTACACGCTCTTTTATTTTGATATTTCATATCTTATTTTCATTAGTTTTCGCTGCTAGAAGAATTTTCGCTGCTAGCAGACTTTTCGCTGCCAGCAGCCCAGCA
>JAUMHA010049879.1:0-14075 GCA_032359765.1 Saxidomus gigantea
GGTTCAAGAAAATGTGGTTGTCACACATAAATTATCTTGGTATTTTCTTAATTATCACATAATTGAGAAAAATTCCTAATAATGCTTCTCATTTTTGCCATTCAAAATGGCTGCCAATTCAGAACAAGGGAGGTAAATATTGTGGATTTGGGAACTAAAGGTCACAATTTTCCTGTAGGTCATATTCTTTGGGGTCACTGGCTCATACATCAAGGGCATAGTGACCGCCGTAAGCTTTTCCTTGATAGCACTCTACTGGTCAAAATTTTGATTCAACTTTCAAAGAACTCTCAGAAGTTTACCTGCAATCTGTATAGTTATGTTCTCTATGTTTCTGGGGTCAGTGGCTCAAAGCTTAAGTTCACCGAGTCGAAGTTTGAAAATCTTTTCCACTCAATATCTTGAGATCTTTATCACCTACAGTCTTCAAACTTCAAAGGATGATAGTGTCTTACTAAGTAGACGATGTTTTGGCAACAATGGGTCAAAGGTCAAGACCATGGTGTCCCGAACCTTGAAATTCATTTCCACTCAATATATTGAGATCTATATCACCCACAGTCGTTGCAATTCATAGGATGATTGGTCTTCTCTCACTACTGTTTTGTGTCAGTAGGTCAAGCCACAGTGACCTCTGTTTGCTTTTCCTTGATAAATATCTACAGTTCACAATTTTTATCTGACTTTCATGAAACTTGTTCAGAAGATTGCATGCAACTTAATAAATCGCTATGGCTTTTGGGTTCAGTACGTCAAGGTCACATTGAAATCATCTCAGTTGAATATTTGGAGATTTTATTATCAAAAAAATTCAATGATTCTTCTACTGAGAAGTCCCTACTGTTTTGGGGTCAGTGGTTCAAGATCACACTGACCTTTGTTAGATTTTCTTGATAACATTCCAAAAGTACTCAGAACAGTCCAGTACAGCGATATTGGCCCTCGTGGACCTCATGTGGCCCAGCTAGGAACTTTACCTACATTCTGACAAATTACCATGACTGGGGGTTAATCTCTAGTGTTCTTGAATATTGATCTGGAATCGACCCCACATGATATTGACCTAGAGATCATTGAGAAAATCATCCTGACCAATTTTTATGATGACTGGACTTAAAATGTGGTCTTCTAGTTGGTTCACAAGGCAAGAAGACATTAGGCAATCTAAATAGCTCACCTTCCTTGTAAAATATCATTAGTAGATAGACGATGTTGTTATACGTGTACATGTATACTAGAAATTTTTTGTCATGGTCGAATGGTTACAGTCACTGTCTTCAAACCACTGGAAGTTTGCAGTTCCTTTCCAAGGAACAGGGTCAAATACACGACATCCTCAGACCAAACTTTCAGATGAACTATCTGCCTGTAAATAACTGCTGTACTGTTGAAATGGGTGTCAAGTCCGTAGTGAGGCTCAAACTAATGACTTTCAGTCAGTAACATGTTGGGGATTGTGTTCATACTCTAAGTGTGCATAAATGAAAAGACGTAAAATCATTAATGCAATAAAATGCTTTATTTATATGCAAAACTAGCATGTTGGAACAATAAAGGCATTTTTGAAAGCCCTTGAACAAGAACATAAAAATGAATTTATACAGCATAACATCAGAAAAATATCAACAACAAAATACAGGCATGCTGTCTAGTGCAACTCTGAAACATCACAATATCAATAACTGAGATATATGTTTGATACAAACAAGGTATCCATCCACGTAATCCAACCATACAATAATGCTTTAACTGCTACAATAGCAATACCCGGTGCTTTGATTGGCAAAAAAAGAGTTTATAGTCATTTGACACTTTAAAATTAAGGCTGTAAAGGCAAAAAACATCATCTGCAAGATCAGCAAAAATATACTAACAACCTTCTTATGTACTGAAATATTTAACCAATAAAGATAATTGTTAAATAAAGTTATAACTAAAATAAATGAATCTATTTGTATTGAACATGTAGTGCAGTTAGTTAAAATCTTTTTCAAAAATAATAATCCGCCTACTTCTTTCTGCTAATAGGAGAAAAAACTCTAATCAAATTATTTCTAAAATGTTTTTGAAGTATTTATGATGTTTTTAGCATCTCTCTTGACAAAAATAGAAAGATAATTATACCATCTCTTTTCCAAGTTTTTTCTTTTGACAGTTCACATATTGATGTATGACTAGAAAGATTCGACCTGGCTTTAAGACAGACCATGAGTTTGATACACAAAAGATGTAAGTCCCCCCTATTTTACTGTTCCGTTACAACCATATTGCATAGACCCTTGAAACAATCACCCTTTATCTCTCCGGTAGCAAGTGCTTCTGCCTTTGCAACAAAACACTGGTCATGATCCTTCTACATGTCTGTGCAGTCTTGTTACAATCTCAGCTACCGTATTTGTTCTTCTGTCAGTACATTTTCCCTAAGCCCCCTTTAGAACAAGTAATGGTTCTGTTCAAACTGAATGTTAGATAATTTCAAGAAAATGAGCAGGGTAGTGAATAAAATTACATCTATTACAAGACAGTCTACAAATTTGACTGCTACCAAAAACAATCATTCTTTATTTTGATTCTACACAAAATGCAATAAAAATCATTTTTACACGTCAATGGAATGTTTTCTAATACGTTCAGCTTAATTCTATTTATAGACTTTTACACTTTGTACATGACTTAAATAACAAGGAGACTGCAGGCAGACCCAGTAGTTGAAGGTGAAGAAGTAAATACTACAAGTGCACAACAGAGAGATTGAGACTTGTCTGATGTAAAAGAATTATTCAAATTGTTGCAATAAATAAGCAATTCTGTCAGAACTGTCAACTGGAGCACCATTCTGCTCTGTTCTAAATAAATATAAAACAAAAATTAAGGTTAACTTTCTCTTTAAATGTAAGAGTACATATACCATATAATTACACAAAATGGTAATTACTTTCAAAACCTGCAATGAACCTTTGTGATTACATCCAAGTACTGCATCCAAAATACTGACATTTAATGAGCAAAACCACTTTTTTCAATCTAAATTTCACTTGTATGGTCATGCAGCGACATGGCAAGTTGTGAAACAATCTACATAAAATCAACTTTATAAAACAATAAACAAACACACCTACTTGGAATTCATAAAAATAACTGAACCTGTGTCTGTTGTTACCTGAATTTAGCTGTCCCTTCTCACAACAGAACAGAACATTAACTATTGCTGTATACAAAAAGATGTTTTAAAAATAAAATTAACTGCATTAAAAAAAAACATCTGACTTTTTAAACTGGTCACTAGCATTCTATCCTGGACCGGGTTTATACTGTGCTTGTTTCACTGAACAACAAACATCAGGAATTTACCGTAAATACATGTACTGATAATTTTGTGAAAAGTAGGCATTTATTACATAAACAGGTACTTTTTAGAGTAGTGCCATGAACACCATTTCAATTTTTACCAGTACTGTAAATTATCATTTCAGAGTCAATTTCACTAGTTATACAACTTTAGGTCAAACACATTCTACGACTGGTGCTACAAGCAGAACATTTACACCAGACATTATGGTAAAGTTTAAATTTGCAAGCATATGTTGATTTTCTAAAATTACTTGAAGACCTTGTACAGGAAAGGCTTGATTCTTGCTTTAACATATACTAATTTAGCAGCTAACTGGCACTAACCTTAATATTACTAAAACTTTGATTCCCATGATTTTTGTCTCTACTGTGTGAAAGAAAACAGGTTACTAAAGCCACAGAAATGCTTTAAGCATTAGATGCAAAACTTAATCTTAAAAAAATATTCACATCTTTGATTTATGGTGAAACTGCAAATATGTTATCCATACAAGCACACACTTACTTGTAAACAATTTGTTCAGAAAAATAATTTATCCATCCAACAATAATAATCACTGGTATTTTACAACCACTCAGGTATATGTACCCCTCTCATTCAATGAAGCGTCAGACTGGTCCATATCCATGGTTCCTGGCTCACCACTAGACATGATGGAGACCAGCTCCAAATTACCTTCACCTAACTCTTCCATTAAAGCATTTAACTGTGCTTTAACCATCTCTGGTTCGTCAAAGTTTTCCAGCTGTAACCTGTCACTCTGTAACACTATATCGTTGTCTGTACACTCTAAATGATAGTTCATTTCAAGTTCCTCACTTAATTCCACATCTAATAGCCATGGAACATTGCCTTTATGTATATGAGGAAAACAAACATTTAGCGATGTAAATAACTTTTCAAAAATGTTTTCAGTACATTTGCTTTTAGATTCGAATTCAGACTCCGATGACAGTAACTGTTTATCACTAGAACACGAGTCGGATTTCTTCGACATTGCGTCACCATCGGATTCTTTCAGCGAGCTTCCGTTTTCGTTATTACTCCTCTGATCACTGGGAGTGACGTCACTACTGTTGAGCGAGTTTATCGAGTGTGAACTCATGTCACAACAAATATCTCCCTCCCCAGAGTCACTTTTACTACAACAGCTTTTTGATTCAGCAAGATTGACCAGACTAACAGATTCTTGCACGCCCAAACCAGCAGAATCCGACATTCCAGGATCAAAATCTACTTCCATTTTACTCATGTCCTCTTGAAGCAAAGTTGTCTGTTTTTTAACTCTTTTCTCTTTTTTCTTATTACGTTTGCGTAACTTTTTCAGTGCCTCTGCTATACCATGATCATTATGCGGCCAGCTCGCACAGCAAGCGTCTCGTGTACATGAACACAGCATATTGTCCACATCTCCATTGGTAAATATCAATGGATCACTCTCTTGGTCCTACAGATAAATAATAGAATGTCATGAACGAAGTTGACACAGTTTCTATAGCAACTATGACAGAAAGTTCCTATCTAACCTTTTACCTTATATATAAAAGTTTTCTCTGAGACTGACTTTTAATATCTAGTGTTGGACTGGATTAATTTAAAACAAAGTGATGTTAAAACTTCTATATTTGCTATATGAACAAATTGATACATATTTAATTATGTTTATAAAATGTTCTGGTAGTAGCAATGTAACGTATACAAATAAGATGACAAGAGGGCCTTATATCGCTCACCTTGGTACAAGTCCACTTGCCTCGTGGAAGATCACTAGACAATGTTATATACCTAATAGGTTTTCCTATATACATCTTTGTAAAACAAGTGACACCCCCCCCCCCGGGCATTGTCAATTTTGACCCCTGGGGCATAATTTGAACAAACTTTCAAGAGGTCTACTAGGGGCAATGCTACATGCCAAATATCTATTTTCCAGGCCTTGTGGTGTCAGAGAAGATCTTTAAATTTTTTCCTATATAAAGCCTATGCAAAACTAAGTGCCCACCTGTGCGTGGTCAATTTTGACCCAGGGGGTCATAATTTGAAAAATCTTGATAGAGGTCCACTAGACAATGCTTCATTCCAAATATCTAAGCTCTTGGCCTTGTGGTTTCAGAGAAGAAGATTTTTAAAAAAAATTCCTATTTGTTGCCATAGCAAGAGACGTAGACATAGAGGAGACGTCATTTGAATCAAAATATTGACGGACGACGGACAATCATCAATTAGCAAAAGCTCACCCTGGCAAAGCAAGGAGAGCTAAAAAACAAAAATGAAATGTCACTGTAAAAACCCATTAATTGAAGCAGGATTTGAACCTAGCATCATCACCTTGTTAGTCAAACACCTTATCATGGTGCAGAGAAAGCTAGTCGAATGGGCAGGAAATAAGAATGTCAAGGTGTTATTCAAAACAGGTCTCGGAATTTCTTTATGAAAAACTGCCTCACCATAATTGGACCTGAGGGGTTTTCTATCAACAGCTCCTCAAACTGATTGAGCAAAAGATCCGGTTGCGTCAACTTCTCAAGGGCTTCACGATCTTTCTTCAGCTGACGTTTGTGTTTAGTTCTGTACATGTGGTAGCTGTACTTTAACCCGTCAGTGAAACATACACTCTGTAACCATGGTGCAGGATCCAATCCTTTAGTTGGGTCCATCTGCTGGGCTAATGACTGCATGACTAACTGATTGTACGCCTGTAAAAAAAGAAGTCAGTTATTTCTACATGTATACAAATTTATACTTCAATTGCAAAACATTTTTTGCTCTTACATTGTAGATTGATCGCTCTTGAGACTCACTCCAGATGGAATTAACCTCAGAGAGAGAGGCAATGTGGAATTGATGATTGAAGTGCTTTACATACAGACACTACCACTATGGCACTTCTGGGGATCTAACTCTGAACCATGCAATTCTAAGACTGTGTTACAGGGTCTTAGGAGTGTGTTAGTAAGTTCTGTGCAGACTAAATTTTCAAAATGTAATTGCTGAATATTCTTCCAGGATGAAAATAACATTACCTTTAATAGAATCATACTGAAGCAAAATTTGTAATATGCCAACACCTTTTTTGGACAGATCCTGTTTTATCTTCATTCCATTGATCACATGACAGGCACAGATGGTGTCATGATTCATTGTGAAATATTTAAAATGTATATTCCATCACATTTACATAACCTACCAGTTTTATCTTGTTCTCTGAGGATTCCAGCAGGTAAAATGTTGAGCTTGTATCTTCTGTGGATGATGATTCTGAACTGGACTGTAGCAGACTCTTCGACTTCTGTAAAGATTTATTACATTTATTTTAACATTTATTTATTTCGGTTTCACGTTTGTTCTATCCATGACTTTGTTAACTACCGCTGCATTTATCAAAATCTTGTCATTCTAATTCTATGAATTACTGAAGAAATGGGGTGTTCTTTGTCAGCCACGGTGTCTGGGTTGACAACTGGAGTTGTGTACGTTTGATCCCTCGCCATTTAACACTAATAACAGGTAAAAAATGGTATCACAGCTCATTTTCTTGGTTCACGATAAATTTCAATTTAAATTGTACCATCAACAGATCAAAGGGGTGCAGGGTTGGCATATAAGTGGGAAATAGTAGTATTTCCCAGTACACTGGGAAATACAGGGAATTCCTGGGAAATAGTGGGAAATACTCAACTTCAGAAACTGTGTTGAGGAATAAAGAAGCAAGTGTTAGCAATGTCTGTTATTTCTGTGTTCAATGTAATTCCTGATTTCAATAAAGGCTTGTTTGCCCAGTTTTCAAAAAATAAATCTTTCAGAGGCAATTACTATTAAATTTTGATAATGAGTTAGTTGAGCTGTGGGAATTCCCCGTGTTTGGGAAATCCTGGCCAACCCTGAAGGGGTGCCAACTAAAAATTTACTGACCAAGTTACAAACAGTGCAGATCATGTTAAGTCTGTGTGGACTGATTGCTATCTGCACCTGTCAAAACACCAGAACCATTTGGTGCCAAAACAGTAAAGGTTACTCAGGCATAATCCAACATTATACATGTATGACAAAGTCACTTAGAATGATTAGCTATCTTACCTCTTGTTTCAGTCTAGAGATCCTGTTTGCCAAAGGTCTTGGAACCATGGAATTAGCCTGTTGCATCACATAGCTGTTGAGCTGATGTACCGGTAATGGCCGACCCACTGGCATCCTTGGTTGACCTCCAAGCGACTGGTGAAATCCTACCATTACTCGTGGTTTGAACGTCATACCTGTGCAAAAAGCGTTTTTTCATTTATTTTGAGAGGTCACACACATATTTGTTATTTGCTTACATACATTACTTACATTTGTCAAACATATTATAGGTAAATGGTTATAATCTCAAGACTTTCTTCAGAATATTGGGATTTTTTTTTCATAACACCCATTTGTTGGAGTCTTCCACACATCATTTACTATGTTAAAGGCCAATGATCACTTTTGAATAACAATAACTCATAGGACATATATTGCCAAGACAGCCATTTTACTGGTGGAAATGACTGTTATTTAAATAAATAACATTCCTACCATTGCCTTTTAAATCTACAGTACATGCTATAGATATAGCACAATATATTTTTCACCGATACTGCAAGTTTGAAGGTTGTAGGTTATATGCATCTCAAGCTACTGCACAGAAAAGATTTTCCAAGTTCAGGCTACTGTGACCTTGACCTACTGACCCCAAAAACAATAGGGATCATCTACTCAATTAGACGAATCATCCTATGAGGTTTGAAGACTGTGGGTCATATGGATCTCAAGTTATTGAGTGGAAACAGAATGTGACAGATGGATGGACAGATGGATGGACATGACAAAAACAGTATGTCTTGGAGACAATTATTCTACCAGTAAAATTATTATTCTATCTGAACATATTCAGAGTGATGATGGTGCTTTAATACCGTATCTAAAATTCCTTAATTAATTAAGATTAAACACATGAATGATTAACAGCATACTGACAGTAGATTACTGTGTGTTATCTTACCGGTTATATGATGATCGTACGAGCATGGCAGAGTAGTACCCGGTAACGAGTTTGTCGACTGAATCTGACTGTGGCTTATCTGTTCGTCTGATTGCATCGACACGATCGGATACATCTGCATTGGCACCATCATTCTACTGACGCTTGGTGAGCTTATCCCCTGTCCCGCATTATTGGCAATGACATTTTCATATGTCAACAACGGAAACACCGGATTCATTATGGACTGTGCTGCCGGTACCGTTGGACTCTCTATGGAATGCCTACCAGTTTTACACCTACTGGTTAGATCTGGCGAGTGAGATCGCTTCAGACTATGTCTCTGACATTTCGTACTCGTGTATTCCATGTCGCCAGCCTCGTTCATAAATAAAATGTTCCTGTCTGGACTAGCAGTAGCTATATATAACTGTTCTTGTAACTTTGTGTGTTTCCAAAGTGATTCTCTTGTTAAAGATGTGACCGGAGCCTCTCGTGTTGTAGGTATGACAACAGTGGGTGACAATGGTGTGTTAGCATCGACAAGAGCAGACGGCAATTGCAGCTGATCACGAAGGATCATGGGATCCACAAGGGTCTCATTGTCCCTATGCTCCTGCTCCGACACAAGTACCTGAAGACACAACAAATCAGATAAATGTAGCAGAATCACCTAGTGAGCAATTAAGTCATCTAGTGAAACAGTACATCAGCACTGTATATTCCAGTACATCAGCACTGTATATTCCAGTACATCAGCACTGTATATTCCAGTACATCAGCACTGTAACCCAGTACATCTGAGCTGTGTGGATGTCACATATATTAAGTTACTTGGTACAATGGATGTCACAGAAAAGTAGTAAAAAGTATAAATATCACTGAAGTTTACTAAGCAGTATGGCTGTCACTTAAGTGGACAGAGCAGTATAAATGTCATTAAAGAATACTAGGCACAATGGATGTCACAAATGATTGTGTACAAAGAAGTATGGATGTCATAAAGTTGTACTGAAACGCATGGATTCAGATCAGACTAGTATATGGAATCATATGACTTGTATTTTCTAGTCTAGATCCAAACATTTTGCTGTAAATTTGTTAATGAAAACGTAACTTCTTTCTTCAAGAGTATCTAACTTTGTGTTTGAGTGTAACAACTAAATTACCTTTGTACTGCTACCGAAACTTGGTGGCTTGGGAACACTTATGTCAAATTCAAAGTTTGAGTCTGACAAAACTGAAATAAAGGAAATGCATAAATAATTACAATGTTACTATCACATTACCTAGTATATGTACCAAAATGCCAAGATCTATTTATATATACTTCCTTTTTCTATTTCAAGGTGCTACAGACACACCAGTATGTTTTTTTTTCATAAAAAAACACTACTTTTAACTTCCAACATGAACTTGACCAATTTTAAGATAAGAACATCTACGTCTCTTAAAGCTGGAATCATGTACCATGCACATGTATCTTACTAGTATGTATTGCTACATTTAAACCATAAACTTGTTTTACAAACAATTAAAACCATTACTTTTCAGTACTGTAGTAATTTTAGACAATTACGTTTCAAAGTTAAAAGTGATATATTATGAGTTCTGTTTTAAATAATTAAAATTGGAGTACAACCTTAATAATTGTGCGAGTGCTTTCTTTCTTTCTTATTTTGTTTTGGTAAGACCATAGTAGTCCTACCGCTGAATTTGACGTCAACGTTTGATTACAAAATCTGTATTTAATTGACACATTTTCTCGAAAGGTGGATTCCTTATACAAGTGACGCAACTGGAAAGACAATGTGTGTCATTTTAGGGAGGTTGTTGCTCTAGGAAGATGTCGTTCGGGGATGTTGAACTATTTATAGACCTACACTGCTAACCACTGTGCTATCACTTGATCGATATATCATTGTTAAATACATATAATTGTCGGTAATGTCCAAAGTCTGAATAAGAAAAGCTCTATAATCTTTGCCAATATTTTATGCCATTAAATTTTGTGAATAGACAACCATGTAAATTTAGTAATTTTACAATAGATGTATTTGACTGGGATATGAAAGCTATTGTTTCAATTTAAGCAAATCTCCCACTTACTAAATTTTAACAAATCGTATGTTTATGGATTATGTTTTTCAAACAGTACTCAACAAACGCATTGAACATGAATCTGCCTTGAGAAACATGACTCAGTGAGAATAATATTATTAAGTAACGATTATCATTCGACTGGGAATTTGTTGAGTATACTGTTAAAGCTGCTTAACAGTATATTCTACATCCTCAATGAAAAATGGCCAGTTGAATGTCCAATGGTTACTTATAAATGCATTAAAATTGGTATTTCTTGTTTGATGCAGAAAATGGAATTTACATCTTTATATAATGAGTCTATGTATCAAATCTTTTGTCTGTGACATTTGAAGCTTAAGAAAGCTATGAATATTTTCCTTTTTGTTATACGATCTTTATTCTGCTGCACATCCTGTTCATCGCCAATTTTCCAGAAGGTTTGAATATAACACGTAATTAGATAATACTAGCTGTCTTTTTAGTGCAAGTTATTTCTCGGCAGATTAATTTGTGTCTGGAATTTTTTTTTGATAAACCGCAGCGCAGTATTGGATGCACATTTTATACTTAGGTAAATCAATAATTATTATGCGTAGTAAGTATATAGGGGAATAATGCCGATTTGCAAAATATAATTTCAAACATTAAGTAGGTTAATGTTCATTCTCATACATTTACTACATTAATTTGGTTGCACGCTGCATGCACCGCACCTGACCAATTTATTTTCGTGAATGCATCAAAATGAACACTAACCTAATTACTAAGTCTTCTTCACAAGCACCCAACCTGCCTTTCATGTGAACATGATAAATGCCCCCTTATTTGAAAAATTGACTTGTCCCATCTTTCAATTTGGACTGTTCCATTATTTATTCAAAGGGGTGTTCACTTTAAAGTACTGATCAGACTACACAGATGTTCTGCATATTCGTTTTTCAATCAGTAAATTGTAACTGATCAACCCTTTGAACAATGAATGGTACGACCCAGCTGCAAGACGAACAAGTCCATTTTAGAAATATAGCATTGTAACACTGAATTAAACTGGTTTGTTATGATGAAGTATCAATTTGAGTAAATTAACTCTGTTTCCAAGCATGACACTATACATGCAACATGCTTGCATAAATATTTTTGAGTTTTGAATTCGAAAATTTTGTTTTTTATTTATGTTACACTTGATTATCTTACAACCAATGAAAATTAATCTTTTGAGTAAATTATAAGAATCTCACAGCCAGGGTTGATGACATGAGACCATTGTATACGCTTCTCTGGGTTTTTTTTTTTCAGATTCACTAGTTTTACAATCAACCCTGGACAGTATACCTGCGCACAAATGTTGAAAGTTAACATGAATTGGGTATGCAAAATATAGTTACTGTACAACATTTAATTTACAAACAGCACTGTCGAAAGCCAGCACTGTATTCTCCTAAAGGATGATACTATATTCCAATTTGAAAATATGTATCTTTACAACTTTTATGGATGTCACAACAAAGAATCTTCTGTGACATCAATCCACTTTTCTTGACACAGTCCTACCAGTTCTCTGTCATGGCAGTTGATTAGTTTCAACGTATATGCAGTTTTTACTATATTGCATAATCGTGATCGTTGAATGATTTTCATGTCAGTCAAAATTAACAGATTTTAGTACAGTTTTATTACACAATGCCATATACAAAAAAACAACACAGATCTGACTGCCAGACAAAGTACAGCTAGGCTTTCAAATTTCTTCAAAAGTGCAATAAAATGCACACTTTATCATTTGTCATACATCTAAAATGCCAATTTGCTAACAAAGCCAAATTGTTAAAAGTTCAAATTACAGCAATGACAATGTAGACCGTATATAGAATGTCTGACATACAGCCTCATTCTCTACTTAATTTGCATCACATTATTACCATAATTATTGGTTTCCAGTTTCCTTTTAACCACGATGGGTAATCACGTGATCATGCAACGCTCGTAGGTTTTTTGGTGTTTTTCCTACTTCTTACTTCTAAATTACTGTTGTGCAATTTACATTTCAGCCAACACGTGTTAATGTAAAACTGCAGAGTCACTATAAATAACTATAGTTTTTGCAATTACCCTGCAGACAGTATGACCTACATTTTAACCAGCAAGTTGAAAATCTCTGCAGAGTAAAATAGCCACATCATATCATTATAATTATATTGTTAAATCTAGAAAGATGTTGCCATTAACTAGCTGGTAAAATTGATCGAAACATCGTAAGAAATAGTAGAAAACACAAAAATACCTTTTGGGATAGATGTAAACAAAGGTCATGTGATCACCCGCCATGTTAACTGTACAAAACTTGCCTTTATATATGGACAAAAACACCTGCTTTGTCACCTTTTAAAAAGCTCTGTAGCTACAGTCAAAGTAAAGGAAGAAACAAATCAAGTGACCTTTCTGTTTCTTGACACAAGTCAAATCACTACTCTGTTTGAATTTTCATAAAAAAATCATTTTTGACCCCTTGTCCAAGTCTGACCTCAGATGACCCAGTTCCAACTGCAACCTAAACTTCATCAAGTTGAACATTCTGACAAGGTTTACCCCATGATGGTATTTACGTTCTTGGAAAACCAAATTTCAATCCACATCCAGATTTTATCTAGACACACAGTCCGACTACGTTTCAGAAAGTTCCAATCTACTGGATTGATGAAGTAAATGTAGAACGATGGATAGATGATACATTGTGTTCTTTATTTACTTCTATTTCACCAAATTGTAGTATTTTAATCTAAAAACTACATTATAACCACGATTTTTAAGATAACCTATCACAATGGAGGTTCATGTATGACAGTCAACATACCAATGAAATTCCCACTGTACACTTTAAAGTAAACATTCAAATGTTTGAAAACTCAAATTGTAAACTAAATACTAACATTTTCCTCCCTAAACAAAAAATGGACACTCTTCATCAATAATTTACCTTTTAAAACTTTTTAAATTAGCTACAAAAAGGCCCTAATGGCCCCTATATCACTCACCGAGTTCTACAGCTCTAGGACACGCTACAACCCCACTTGGATGGAGAATTTCGAGAAAAACTTTTAGTTTATACTAGGGTGTTAACAAGGTTCTCTTTTGATCTGCCATGGTGACCTAGTTTTTGACCTGATAAGACCCCTTTTGGAACTTTACCTAGATTTTATCAAGACCCTTATTCTGGCAAAGTATCACAAAGATCCAATAAAATATGCAGACTCTAAAGCATACAGTCAACAGTTTTTCTATGATTTGAACTGATGACCTAGTTTTTGAACATAGATGACCCATTTTCGAACTCAACCAAGTTCAATGAAGATGTAAAATGTACCCTCTATTGCTATACAAGGTTAAGTGTGGACTGACTACAGACAGACAACAGGTAATCACAATTGTTCACCTTGAGCACTAATTTCTATCACATTAAAATAACTATCTGAATGCCCTCAAAATAAACTGCCTGGCTGTGTTGGTTTAAAAACAAACATTTATATTCTTCTACAGTTATCCTAAACACTCGAGCAAGCTCAGCTGGTAGCACCCGTAGCGGTTTGACAACAGAAACAAGCACAAAATATAGCCATTTGAACATGCAGACAGCACCTTATT
>JAUMHA010049990.1:0-19574 GCA_032359765.1 Saxidomus gigantea
ACAGGGATCTGTCTTAGGCCCAAAGTATTTTACTATGTACACAAAGCCAGTAGGCACTATTTGTCTAAGTCATGGACCATTACATCACTTTTACGCTGATGATTCACAGCTGTACATATCATTTAAACCTATAGACTGTATCTCAAAATCTGAAGCATTACGTCACATTGAATGTTTTCTGACTGAAATTATTGCCTGGATGAATGGCAACATGTTAAAACTAAATGCTGACAAGACGGAAGTAATTTTGTTCTCCTCAAAACACAATCTCAGGCATGTTGAGAATGTTTCAGTCATGGTTGGAGAATCTCAATAAGCTCGTCGGACTCTATCAGAAATCTTGGTGCTTTCTTCACTACACACATGGACATGGAAAAACATGTAAACATTGCCTGCAGATCTGCCTATCTCCAGTTGCAAAACATTGGTCGCATACGTAAATATCTCACAACTGATGCTACGAAGACTTTGGTCAATTCTTTAGTAACCTCGAAATTGGACTATTGTAACCCTCTCCTTTATGTATCTCAAAATCTACTTTGAGTAAACTTCAACGAGTTCAAAATACTGCTGCACGAATCATCACGCCATGACCATATAACACCAGTGCTGAAGGAGCTCCATTGGTTACCTGTGTGTCAACGGATTAACTACGAGATTCTAGTTAATACGTACAAAGCACTTCATGATCAGTGCCCTCAGTACATTAAAGTTATTGAATGTATAAAGACCAACTAGAGACCTTCGTTCCAGCAGTGCATTGACATTAGTGGTCCCACGGACCAGAACTGTTACATTTGGTAACCGGAGCTTTAGCCATGCTGCTCCGAGCTTATGGAATGCTCTCCCTAACTCAGTCCAAAGTGCTCAGTCTTTGAACATTTTTAAGAAACAGTTGAAAACTCATCTTTTTTTAAACTATTATGCAAACTGAACTCCGGGTTTAAACAAGTACATGACGTTTTTTTTAATCAAGTACAGTTACTTCAATATTTTTATCTCTCCTAAATACAATAGGATTTTATGCTCCTTTCTTTGTGAGTTTTATCTGGATATAGTGTTTCAGGCTGACTTTAACTTAAGCTAGTGTTTTAAAGTTTGTCTGTTTTTTTAGAATGTTATATTCTAATCTATGCTAACTGTATGCATTTTATGTTTTTATTGTAAAGCACTTTTGAACATATTTATAATATGAAAAGAGTGCTATATAAATTTGGTATAATAATAATAATAATAATGATAATAATAATAAATATAATTGCAACATTGTAAGACTGTTACAATGTAGTATCTTGTTTTCTCTCCTTTAGCCTTTGGTGGGTTCTGTCTGATTGAACTTGTATGACAATTACAAAACGCAACTGTTGTTTTAGATTTAAAGTTAAAAAATATTCACAAGCTCGTGAAAAGCCTTATTCAACGAAACGACTCTTTAAACTATCAAGACGTGTCATAAGAACCATGTTTCTCGTTACAATAAATGCCTAATGTATTTTCTAAATGTACTTTCCGTCATTAAAAAGAATAATTACCTAGCCAGAATTCTCCGGCAAGACTTCCAAATCCATGCGAGTAGTTCTGAAAGTTTCTATAGAAGTCCACTGTACCATTAAATCTGTTTTGGAAGACCTTAAAGTAATAGATACAGACGTCAATTGTTAAAGTAAATTCCATGTTTTTCTGTTTATTTGGTAAATCAACAAACAGAACTATTTGTAATTCATTTGCAACATTCCACTCGATATGGCTTCGAAAAGTCAATATTGTGTAGATAACACCTTAAAAAGTCTTACAACCGGTAGACTGTGAGATGATATAAATAATACATATTTCCTGCAATAATATCAAAAATAACACTAATGGAGAGACTTTAGTAGTATCAATCTATTTTTAGTTTTGGTGTAACGAATTGTCCGATTCTGAATTTAAGTTGATAATTTAATGCTATTCCTAAATGCTGAAAGTGCTGTTGGTTTTAATGAACCTCATACTTTACTTTGTGTATGTACAGTTGTATTTAGACAATGTTTCAGTACCGTCCATTCCCCACCGGATTCCAAATCACAATAGACTCCCAATTCTTTCAGAGAATTCCAGAGGTGCACTCGATAAACGCCATTTTTCCTTCCGACGCCCGTGTGAAGGATATCATAGCAGTCAGTTTGAAGACCTAAAGCAAGGAAAATGTAAAGCAAAACTTCATGAATGATGTCTGTGATGTAATATGATCTATATAGAACTACGATAAGAAGACTTTCCTATCAGTCTTCCGTTACCGCAAGACTTTGATTCTATTGCTATTGTGTGTGATATTTAAACAAAGGTTTCTGTCTTATGGACAAAAGCATGATACGATTTGCGAAAGTGGACCGCAAATCTATTACGACATTAACAAAGTTTTTATATGCTTGGCCATTATTACATTTGAGATATTTTGAATTTGATTTAGCCACATGTTTTCAGTACCTTACTAAAACCTAGATAAAATCACATACACACAGTTACAATGTATGCAAATAATTCTGTTCCGCATGATCTCAATTTCTGAAGCTATCATTTCATAGCAAAGAAGTTTCAATCATTTATTAATAAAGGGTTGATTTTCAAACTTAGAACACAGACAAAAAGCAATAAGGAAAGCATGTGTTCCTAGAAGCACTTATGTTGAAATGGTGTCGTTGTTTAAAATAACAAAAAATTAATAAAGGTATATTATACCCAGAAGAATTAAGACGGTTTTCCAATCTGTAAACAGTAATGTGTCACTATAAGTCATGTCACCGTGGTTTATCCTAGAATATTTAACGGGGCAAAGTTCTGGTGTGTAAGGACACAGCCTTGTGCGCTATATATATCTACGCCTCTGAACTACGCATTTGAACTTTTCAAGGATGCATCACGATTTAAACATAATTAGTTCATTCTCTATTTTGCGAGCTATTTTAAACATCTGTGAAATGATTGGACCCTTTTCCTGTGAATCTCTATAGAGCTAGTTATAGAAAGGACAAGGAATCAATGTAAATTACTTTCAAAGTTGTTCTTATTTTAAGCCCTTTGAAAAACTGCATATATCATAGGAATGAAGAGATAATTAGAGGCGGCCAATGACAAAACTTAGCCAATTCACATGATGGCAGTGAATAAATACTAAAGGCGCAGACAACAGGACAAATGTGATTGATGTATCGATTAATCCAATAGTTTAAATATACATGTAGTTTGCATTAAAAGAGTTCCGCTTTTCTTTAAAACAACACTAATAATATAACATGCTTACCCATTTTGTCCTGGTGACACTCCTGAAATTGTTTCAAGTCTTCAGGTTTCGGTAATATAAGGGACTGTCGTTCACCTTAAGTGATAAGAGCTAAACGAAATAAACACTTTGTAACCTTGTCTGTACGTTTACTCTATGAACGGTAACTATCAAGTTGGAATTTGTTGAACCTAAGATAAGCCTGGATGGTCCCCAGGTGCTTGGTTTGTGTTCCGTTTTACAGCGGCGACCTTTTAGTTTTAAAACTAATTAAGCACTCTCGTAGATGATGCACTTTTTAAATCAGTTTATGAAAATCTCAATGTCGCGGAATGCAAGTAGAACTATTACCCACGAATGCGATACGTTACTGTTTTACACTGGGTATTTCTTGGTGTAGACATTACGCATTTCTTTTTTGAGTATATACCCATAATCTGGGTGGCCATCCCACGTACTTGATGACACCTCAACTGATATTGGGCGTAATTGCCGCGAATGTAAGGTTTTAACATATTTTGTGATTGGTCATTTGGGCATAACATTCATCCTTTGACTCGTAACATAGCAAGCACCAACATTCTTTATTAATTCAAATTGGTTGTATATTGTG
Source organism: Saxidomus gigantea (assembly GCA_032359765.1). Taxonomy (NCBI): domain Eukaryota; kingdom Metazoa; phylum Mollusca; class Bivalvia; order Venerida; family Veneridae; genus Saxidomus; species Saxidomus gigantea. The sequence continues at coordinate 3,873 of JAUMHA010049990.1, forward strand.
AACCCTTATACAAATGTATCACCTATTTCTAAATATCATTTTAAAAAGTTGAAGCGATTCCCACCGTTGAAAGGCAAGATATACCATCCCGTCTTCAGGATATGTCTGTCGTACGGCTCCTGGGGGCCGTTTTATCAACGTTCTACGACCTGTTGCATGGGTGTTTTGTCGTAGAAGTGTCGCAGATGGCTAAGTACCGTTTTATGAAAGTTTGTCGTAGCTTACGACGTCGTAGAAATTGTAACATACTCCCGATTCAGGTTTACAAGTATGCACCTGTTGTACAACCAGCCTACATGGCCCCTTTGTGATGATACGCAATCATACGTAAGTGTAGAAGTTCTGACCATTGTTGTATGATAACCCTTGCCAAGAATCACCTGCGTGGATAACATGAAACAAACAAGTATTATATTGTAGCTATCTCTTACTAATATGCTCATTTTTCGTTATATTTAACTAGAGTACTTAAAGGCACACTTATGGTACTTTGTAATAGTTCTATTTAAGCAACAGGATATCTTTATTTACAACATTATTGCCGTATAATTAATCCACTTTTGCCCATTTGAATCATTGCAGTAAATTGTTTGATTCAGTTTACTTTTTACCTATTGTTGATTATATTTTCTTTCAAATTAAACCGATTTCCCCTCGATTAGAAGATAATAATTATAATGATGCAATGTAAATATTTATACAAGAATCAATCTACTGGTGCAATGACGCAAATGTAATAATCTGAAGGTTTTCTTAACGTACATGTTTAATCAATTTGAATATTAAATCAGATTAACATTATAAATAAGAAATGTTTTCTAACAGTAAATTCTAATTTGAAAGATATGCTCGTTGCACAATATTCAAGCAAACAACCTAACTGTAGTTTTACATTGCAAAATAAACAACATGACTTCCTCTATATACGAAACTACGAGAGAAGGTTCTAAAACTGTAAGTGAATATATGTTTTACATTATAACTACAGGCACGTCTATTTTGAAGATAGTGTCCTTAAAACTTGCTTTCATGTGACGCTTCAGATATGATTTAGTATAAAATAAGTATTGTCAATTAAGACATAACAGAATGGGGCGCTTATTGTCGTGATTGCTACCACAATTTTAACAGTAGGTAACAAACGGCAAGGTGGCAGTCTAATAATGGTACTTTTACTTCATTTCATAAGTAAACTTCAAAGTCATGGAAAACGCCAAGAACGGTGTTTAAGGGTTTCCTGTATTAAGGTTCATTTTCATTCACACTCACGACACAACATATTCCTTACACAGGGTTAGCTTTTAAAAAAGCTATGAAGCTTGCGTTGGTTTTGGTAAGATAATGTAAAAATGTTATACAGCTGAAGCAAGACCGAGTTCAGTTGTATGTCAATGTCTCCTCCACCCCTATTACTATATACACATTTAAAGAATTCTGTGAATAGTTTTCAAGATGTAGTCCAAACAAATTTAGTTCATCAAATTAGGCAACAGTCATGAGTTTTTAGCTCCTGTCAAAACCGCAAGTAAATATTTTTAAGCCAGAACGTTACAAAGGGATATTATTTATAAACGCAAGGAATACCAGAGTTTTTCTTCTGCTACATGTGTAAAAAACAATTTACCGCAGAAGATGTGTAAATAGTTTCACTAGCCACTTACCTTTAAGTGGAAAATTTTGTTGTTGTAATGTAGTATGTGATAATACGAGAAATTGTTGAATATAATAGAATCAAGACTAAATTATTTAAAGGTAATTCGAGTGTTTTTGACTGGTAATAGAAAAACACTTGCTTGAATAAGCAAACTATAGTTAAATATGCTTTATAAAGAAACAACCACATGTTCCCTGTCGTGTCATTGAATACTTAATGTTAATTCATGATGTTCCTTTCCGTGTCAATGAGTACTCTGTATTATTTCATAATGGTGTGAAAACTGCAGACAGTCGTTGTTCCTCTGTGGTCTGCACAAATGTAGCCCATACTATATATAGTGCCATTTGTCCATGTGTTAAAAATCATTATATTGACTCCATGTGATTTTAATCCATATTACAGGTATGAATGCCTGCACGCCTACTACCAGATACATGTTGTTTACACATTTTCTAGTCACATGGCCAGAGTTGTTTTGCATCATGGCTAACATATTTATGTTTGTATATTATATGGATAAATCTTCAAAATACGGATAGTCTTGCAAGACGCGAAAGATTTGAAGATTTTTTATTTAAAGTCAAGGCCCATATGGGCATGTGACAACAATGAATGAATTCAAGTTTTATAACAAACAATATCGAAATGCCAGAATGGCATAAAACCTGCAAATATACATTGTACAAATATACATACGACAAATTAATTGATACAGTCAGCTCTCATTATACCTTTATCGGTCCTCTATCAACTTAAAGTTATTCCCCATCACGGGATGGGTCGTTACGTTTCGTTACAGCATTAGAAAAGTAGTGACTCCACAAGTGTACTATTTGGTGAATTTGATCGGATGTGAATATTCCGTGGTCCAAAGTGTATCTATAATGAGAGCTGACTGTATTATGAAAGTACGTATATCAGATGAAAACGTAAAAACGTAAACATCGTGGTGGAGAATGAGAAAACTAAAAGTTACTAATGGAATAAAATCCGTATAATTGTTATGACAATGTTAAGCGAAGGAATATTGATTATTGTTACAAACATTTATTTTGTTTTTACAGAACAGTGAAAGTTTGAGTAGAGTTGTGCTAACTTCACTATTCATCAGTTGAGAAAATTTAATGGCGGTTGGATACTTATTAGAACTCACTTATGTATTTCTTCCTATCCGTATCGAAATATGAACAGTCAAAAAGATCACGAAACTCGTCACCTAGTAATTCGTTTTTACAAAGATTGCAGAATCTTAACGACCTCTCAATATTACTAAATCTACCTATCTTTATAGATATTTTATGGTTCATGCACCTACATTTACAAAAGCGATTTTATAATAAACATCTTTTATAGGATTTGAACCTAATGGCAGAGCGTAGTTTTGCTAATGTATGCCAGTATATACCAGAAACCGGCTATGTATTCGCTTCACCGACGCACTATTGGCAAAGTGGCAAACGAACAACAAATTACTAAAACTAGGTTTTTTGGAAATAATCTGGTCAGAGAAAACTATTTAATATTCAATTAAAACATGTAATTCAATAATCTGTCTATGGAATGACGTTTTGAACACACTTCAATAATTCAATGATCACACGGACTTATATACACATGTGTATATAGGTACGTGATTATCATCAGATGTTGATAAAGCTCTGAGTTCATCAAGTTAAATCCGTAACTATTCATACGGAATTGAAAATATTCTAATAAGTCTACGCTGTCTTGGTTTCACGTTTTCTGGGAGCTAACGATACTCATCTGTGTTAAGATATTGTCTTACTTGGAGGGTTTGGCATATACGTAACTAGATAACCTGATATATTCCGCAGATATTTAGAGGGTAATTAAATAATTAATACGAACGTAAGATAATTAGCTTACGGCAGACATACTAGTATGCCACTTTAAAATATAAGGCAAACTTTGATCACTAGTTCGTACCGCATCATTCTGACACCGTATTATTAGTACATTGATAACAGAAAAGCAACGTACATGCATATTTTAAAGAGCTGTTTATTAATTGTCTGTCTAAATTAACCTATTTTTCTGTATTTCGACCAAAACATGGATGATGAGAAGGTAGATTATACACGGGACGTGTATCCATGTTGTATATGATGGTAAATGAGTCTGTATTCAGTAACAGCAAAATACTTCGCCTGATGCTAGCCCTTGTGAATATCTATAGGAAGCCCCAGTCTTACTTAAATATCTACATATTACCGACCTAATAACTGCTTGTGGAGGATACATTTCTAGCACTGGTACTTCCCAGAAATTATGGTTAGGTAAACTGCCCACCAGCCTCGTTTAATAAGCAGATATTGCTTGCAGCATAAATGCTAATTTTAACATTATCTGCTCCGAAAAGATTTGGTAAAATTGAACTAAAACGGAAATTTTTGAAGGGTTCAAAATGAAAGAGAGAGTTAGAATTGTATTTTGTTCTCTAGAACACCTAGCCATTTTCACCAAGTTTCACGAAAATAATCTCCAGACGTACCTGTCATGTGATTACATTGTAAATACATGTACATGCAAGTACATGTACTAAGCGTAGACACAATCTTAACTTTGCACCAAATTGATGTTTCCGTTGTAATATTTCCGTTATGTTTTCTACGTCGGTGCACGTAATGACTTCCAGTACTAAAATACTGGTTGTACTCCGCTTTATCTATTTGGCAAAACCGTTCAACTTGTCTTTACATAGGCAATAAACATGCTGCTGTGTGCGTGTTGTCTGCTGTCTTGCCTTATATTTAGAGAAGACTTTCTTCTGCGTTACTTCTGGATGCTTGTGAGTACTGTGCTTTGAGATTACTTTATGCATTTTTTCCATAAACTTTGTCAGTTACGCGTTTTTAGAGCACAATCTCATGCTCAGCACAAAATCATGCCCAAGTAATTTTAAGTTACAGAATATCTTTTTATAAAGTCGGGTTCCATAACAATAATTTAGAAGAACTGTTCTTGAGCTTGTGTATCTTTTTATCTAACCGGACTTTGTAAGTAACTATAACTTGACTTGACTTCATATTACTTGAGCATGAGATTGTGCTCAAGAAACTTTTATAAGCAGAGCATATGCTGCAAACTTTTCTGTTCACACGTGTGTACAATGTAAGTAAACGATAAATCCAAAACTGCTATTTTACACTACAAATGATAATGTACCTATTTGAAGTGATGATTTGCTTTAGAACTATAAAAAGTTATTCCATAGCTCCGTTGTTTATTAAGTCACAACTGTCCTATTTTTTTCTGAAGTGACAGTAACCCGCTGAATAAAATGATATAATTCAAACTGGTCCCTAAGCATGACGTGATGTCAACTGAACCGGAGGTCCCCGGTTCAAATCATGGCTGGGGCACTGGACATTTCGGAAATTATTTAGTTTTACTAATATTTAGTCTTTCCCTACCGTCTAGAGATTAACTTGTTAGAAACCAGGAGGTAGTACCGCGTGTGTCGGTGCTATACACCGTTATCTTGCCTGTTTAGCATTGATTCACCTAAGTTTATGTCAGAAGTGTATGTTGGTACACCTGTAATATTAAAATAACGGCGTTACGCGCTATAAGCATGCGTTGATCCTTAACCCAGTGAAGAACTTTTGCAAGACGAAAATTATGTCCGCTCTCGTTCTCAAGGACAATTAATAGACTCCTGCTTAAGAATGATATTGAAATCCATATTTCTAGATATGCTTCATTCTTTGATGTGTTTATGGAATTGTCTTTTACACACGACTGTATTCCGTTTCGTAAAAACATTTGGGAAGAACGACAGACATATATACATACATGTACATATCCTATAGATTTAAACGAATCGACTCCGAGTTCATACATTTGTTCGAGGTAAATCCAATTAGCTCGCATGTTTACAAAATATAATTCCGTTAGTCAATGAAATGAGCGAGACATGTTTTACATTTAAAACAAAATTTTGCTACCGCGATGTGTGATTGTTATAGTTAACTTGTATGACATTTATGCACGTTTTTTATTAAGATTCGTTTACGGACAACAATAGAATATTATACCAGTGTCCATAGATTCTAACCGGATTTCAAACAAAATCTTACGCTTCTGATTTCAGTTCTTAAGATCAAATAATAGCCTTGATACGTTTTATGTCTGATGCATCAAATTAAAGCCCGGATAAAGATAATTTCAAAGTCCTCCGTGCAAGATACAACCCAGTGGTCAATACTAAATTCTGTTTGGCATAATTCGCTATCCATACAAAAACACATCTGAAAGAGCAATCGGAACATCACTCGGCTTTTTCCGTAGAAGTTATTTCTACGGAAAAAGCCGAGTGATTTCTACGGAAAAAGCCGAGTGATGTTCCGATTGCTGAAAGATAGAAGGATTCTCATCGCAATCCAGAGAACCAGGTTTCTATCAACGATCAGGCAACATACATGTGTAGGTCCTTTGGTAAAACTTCCCACGCACAAGCGCCAGGCAAACACGCTAGATAAGAACCGCTGTGAGTGGGCACATGTAAACGAATATTGCTACCTCTTTCTCTCATAACTGATTATATTATGGATGAAGGCTCGAACACGATTTACAGAAAATGGAAGATCTTGTTCCACAAACCAGCTAAAGTACGTATTTCCTTGTTCTTCTCTTTGCTTCACGTCCAGATTATTATCTCGGGATGGGCTTGCATATTTGCTTTTATAATATGACCGTATAGGGATCCCGGCTTACCGGTGCTTTCGGTGCTCCGATCACTCATTGTGATACACCATGCAAGAACATATATTCATTACTTTATACATAAGAGATGACCTGCTGGAACGCTAGCACATCGAAACGGACATACACAGATTACACTCACACGTAATAAGTTCGAAAACTAATCTTTTATATGATTATCATAAAATAACATTATACATGTCGGTTGAAACCGTTAACACAGGCAAATACTGGTATATGTACATGAACATGTATGTCTACAGCAAAATGTATTCTTTATATAGTACAATGATATATTTATATGATAATCATAAAATAACATTATACATGTCGGTTGAAACCCTTAACACAGGCAAATACTGGTAAATGTACATGTACATGTATGGCTACAGCAAAATGTATTCTTTATATAGTACAATGATATATTTATTATTGTTGTTGATGATTAGGTAAAACAACATTTACATTCCAGAAACACCAATAATAATCTTTAAAATCATGTGACTGTGTAAATAAAATAGATACATGTAACACACTAAATTTAACAAAGGTGGTGTATCCTGCTTGCACAACTGTTTATAGAAATGCATCTAGTTGCATCACAAGTACTTCTAAGTATGTTTGTTTTTTAATTATGAATATAATTTATTTTTAAATCATATAACATTCTGTTTTGTATATTCAAGAAATAATAAAACTCATCTCCGAAAACAATAGAGGAGGATACGATCAGGGTGACTTAAATGAAGACAAAAGCTGCAACAATTCAGTTAAAAGATAAATTTGAAAAACGTTCGTGTCTACTGCAGTTCAGATATTTCTTCATTCTGCGATATGTCATACGTGTTAAATCAGTTTCTTGTACGTCTAAACATCATTTTGGAACGTTTTAGCGACGTCCAAGATTGAAAAGCATTGTATGTAATCCCGCCTGTTTGTCGTATGGTTCCGGGTGTAAAATATTTGCCATTCAGGTTTACCAATGCACACCTGTAGTACCACCAGCCTCCGTTTTCTTTTTGTGATGATGCGCAAGCAATACTGTTGTCATGATCGTAAGTGTAGAAGTTTCGACCATTGTGGTATGATAAACCGTTCCCAGAATCACCTGCATGGATAACATAAAATAACATATATTCCTTAGTAGTTTATTACACATACGTTCATTTTGCATTATATTTTACATGAACACTTACAAGCGCACTTACGGAACTTTGAAGTTGATGTAAGCAATATGATATTTTAATCAATAGCATTATTGCCGAATAATTAATTCGCATTTGCTTATTATACATTTGTAAATAACTGCAGTGGATTTATACACTAATTTTAATAGTTTGTTGATTATTATTTGTGAATATTTAAAAAAAGTATGTTTTGTCATTAAATTCACTTTAAACCAAATTCCCTTTATAGTAGGTAATGATAAAGATATATACATTTTTTCATGTTTCTGGTATATCTAGGTTTAAATACTTGAATCTAGTTAGATATACGTAGTTACTAATATAAGATTAGGCTGACTATAATTAAATATATGCCGTTACGGATATACCAGCAGTCCCACTTGCCGTCCCAATGTGCAAAGTATAACCAGGACCAGGCGACAAAGAGAAGTTTTGATACAATTCATATGCTTTTGAACCATCTGCAGCCGTCAACTCGATACGAAGTTCTGATGAACCCTGGGAAAGCATTTCGTAGATGTTTTCCAACCCTAGATTTGTAAATTATTAAAAGTTACACGGTTTGAAATATTTCTGTTTAAATATTGCAATCAAATGATATAAAGGGGCTCACATACTTGTGAAAATATCAGTTTGATATATAGACTGAATGAAACATATACCGTCAAAACCTGTCTTAAGCAACCAGTTAAAATATGCATCAAAAGTTGTCAGGTCTAGAAGATGACTGCTTAAAACATAATTATATCTTTTTAAGCAATATACTATGCTCGGAAACATTCTAGTACAGTCAGTAACACATATTTTACTGAATATCAATTATAAAGATCCTATGTATATAATTTAATTATATTTTACTGAAAACATTGAGCTGTGTGTTGAACACATCTGCGTAAAATTCGTTCCGCTTGATAATAAATTAATGAATAAAAGGGTTTATGAAACTATCAAATAAAGTGTCCGACCTCTATAGTAGACAAAATTTGGATCGTCTTTAAGAAAAGTAGCTTTGACCTACATAAGCTTGTATCAAATACGAAACTGAAATCGTATGAACAAACAGTTAAAAAACCCGTACTTTTCTTGAAATATCTATAAAGTGATTTGATGAAATTTATGAGAGACTCAATTTTCTCTGATTAGAAAAATGTTCAAATCCTATATTTTTGCAATTTTAATAAATATGTAGGATAACATTAAAACAATTCAAATGTATTATGATTTTCTTGCTATCATGTGAATATTGGTCAACAATACATGTATCAACTAAAGTGAAAAAGTCATTTTTGTATTTACAGAACGTAACGTCAATATGTCGTCTACTATCTTTAAGAATTGAATCTCATTTTGTGTCCCTCTGCATCATATGTATACCAATTATAGCTATTTTACAGTAGCGGAGTAATTTCGATATTAATTCATTAAATCTTATATGTGGTCATGTTCACGAGACAGCACGTGACTCATCAGGTATTGAGGTGCCAGACTGAGGTTTTCGGCATGGATAAAATTAATGGAAATTCCTGATTAGCAGAAACAGTATTTTAAGTCTTTCCTGTAGTCAGGTACATTCCAATATATAAATATAATCTGACGTGTGTCTCGAAACCAATTAATCTAAGAACTTGATTTGCAATCGAAAATAAAATACAGTATATTAAGAAGTATATACATATAATGGAGACATCGTAATTCAGTAAAATCTTGTTTTGATGAAAATCTCCCTTTGTATTTGCTGATTTGTAGCTCCCATAACACGGATTGCCAAAATGACCTTTTAGGATCCGCTGTGTCAGACGTCCGTCGTTGTGCGTCGTCAATTTTAGGATTAAAACAACATCTCATCAACAAGCAAATTCAGTGAATTTATATCCCCTGCTAAATGATGGAAATAAGTGTATTGGTTTGTCCGTTTCATAAAAATCAATTTACCACCCCACTGGTGCCTCATCTCGGAGAGGATTCTTCAAGTTACAGTCATAAAGAACTTAATTGTTATATGTTAAATTACATAAATCAGTACTTACCAATTTGAGACAACAAGAATTCTTAAGTTTCTATATATAATCATTATGTAAGAAAAGCACTACATCCCCTTAAGGGCCTCATTTCTGTTTAAATCCAGTTTCTAACTTTTCAGTTGTAAGAGAATACAAAATTGATTATTTGTGCCAAACAAAATCAAATTCTGACAAGCCTTTTCAGAAAAAGAATCATTTTTAAAATTTCACCACCCCATTGAGGGGTAATTCTTCTTTCTGCGTCTTACAGTCATACAGAACTCAGTCGTTGAATGTTAAATTAAATCAGCACTATTCTTAAATTTCTATATAGATTATTTAAGAAAAGTGCTACATCCCCTTGAGAGCCTCATTTCTAACTCATTTCAAGAAATTACTCTTAGTTGAATTTACTCAAATATAATCAAATTCTGATAAGCTTTTTAGAAAAAAAAGGCATTTTTAAATACCCGGCCCATCCCCAACGGGTAGTGGATGGGTAGACGCAGGTGGTATAGGGGATGGATATTAGAAAGAGTGATCATTAAATAATTTTAGCCAATTACAATTCAATTTTGATAACCGGTTGTAGAGAAATAAAATGTTAATGTTTTCATATTGAATTTAGAAGAAAATAACAATTAAAGGGCAATAACTCTAGAGATACTAAGCCAATCTTAACAAAAATTACACGTACGTCGCGGCATTATGCTATTGTAAAAAAATTAAGATTCATGAAATTCTATCCATCGGTTCCTTAGTTATGATCCCGCCGGACGGACTGACGGACAACGCCAAACAACATCCCTCCGCTTTTAACGTTGGATACAAACCACTGAGCCAAATATTCACAATGATGTTTCCTAGGTAATCCTCTATCAAATTTGTTCAAAGAATTCCATTCCATGCAAAACTCTAGTTGCTTTGGCAACAAATAGGAAACACTTTAAAAATCTTCTCAAAAACCAGTAGGTATGTTAGATGTTTGGCATGTAGCATTACCTAGTCGAACTCTAACAACATTGACCCAATGTCAAAATTGATCCAGCCCGGGGCGGGGGTCACTTGATTTTGCATAGGTTTCAACGGGAAAAACTCTAAGGTAACTTGTCCCAAACACCAGTGAAAAAATGATGCTATTGCTAGAATGTAGTCTGGTGGTCTTTTGACATAATACACAAACAAATTACTGTTATTGAAGCTTTTAGAACCTGTATTAGTGTGTATTGTTGCAAATATTGTTAAAAAATGTCATTTCAGTTCTTGGGTTACTTACATGAAAAATATCCAATTTTGTGCACGTTTCCTGACAAAGTCAAATGATGAAATTATTCAAACTGGCACTTATTTACTATATTTACTTCAATGTCTTCTTCAGATGCTCGACCATAGAAAAAGATGAACATTTCTTTCAATCTTACACTTCAACAGTTTATAACACATCACTGAATTGTGAAGTCCACATGCTTGAGTTATGGTTTAAGGTAGAGCACTATTGTCTTTAGTGGGTGGGGCGCATGTTTTTTTCAATTTTTATTTTTTGCTTTGATGTAAACTGTGTTTCTTTTGGTCGGGATGTCATAATATTGTAGTATACTGACACTAATAATTCATGTAAAGAGAACTTTAAATCAGTGAATTATTTTGAAGAACGGATACATTTTGAAACATATTTTGGTAGTTGACAAACAAAGACTCTGTGACATATTCATTTGAAATAAAAAAAACTAAAACATAGTTTATACCATTCTCAACATACTCTTGTCGTAAAAAAAAATTGTTTACCAAGCTATATAAAATACTGCAAGACTCTCTTATTGTCTTTACAGATATTTTTTCAAATTATGTATTTGATACAGAAAAATTAAACAAAATTATGTTGATAATGGTGTAAACTATGTTTTTTGTTTGTTTTTTTTCCACTGAATCTGTCACAGAGTCTTTGTTCGTCAACTAGCAAGAACATATTTCAAAATGTATCCATGGATATTTTTCATGTAAGTAACACAAGAACTGAAATATCATGTTTTAACAATATTTTCAACAAAACACATCTAAAAGCTTATATAACAGTAATTTGATTGTGTATTATGTCAAAAGACCACCAGACTACATTTTAGTAATAGCATCATTTTTTCACTTGTGTCCATTTTGTGTGGGACAAGTTACCTTAAACATCTTCTTTTCTGAAACCTCAAGGCCTAGCTCTTAGATGTTTAGCTTGCATGATTGCCTAGTGGACCTCTACCAAGAATGTTCAAATCATGTCCAGTGGGTCATCTACCAACTTTGTTCACATAATGCCTCTGGGAACAAATTTGATCATACCCTAGGGGTCCCTGTTCTATATATAGAGTTATAGAAAAAACTTAAAATATTTTCTTGCATGAACCTGTGTGGCCCATAGTGAAAATTATTGTCTGGTGGTCATAAACTAAGTTTATTCACAATATGATCCAGAGGTCAAACTTGACCACGCCTATGATCAAACCTATTATGTTTATTAACTCGAGAACCATTGGGCATAGGATTCTCAGACTTCATTGACATGTTTGTCTTAACCAATATGTGAACTTTATTGACATGTAGGTTACTTGGTCAAATGTAAAAGTCAGATCTATTACATTGTATGTTCAATAACTGGAAGAGAATTAGGTATATGATCTTTCAACTAGATAGTGAGGTTGGTCTTGACCAGTACATAACCCCAACTAATTTTGAGGTCACAGGATCAAACCCAGGGTCACTTGACCTACTGACTTACGTTTTTGTTTTTCAATTAAAGCAATGGAATTTGCACCATGTATACTGGTTTGCATGTAGATGTCAACTTCGACATTGGCTGACCTTGGCATTGACCTACTTTCTTTTATATTAAGCTACAGCAATTAATTTTGAACTATATGATTTCTTTTGCATGCGAATTTCAACTTGAGAGCAATATCACGTAGGGCAGCGATATAGGGCCATAACGGGCCTCTTGCTTATCCAACTGAAAGCGCGTGACATTACTGCAAGACATTCACGGGCTAATGAAATCCCAACTTTTCAAATCGCCAAGACGTGTCACAGAGACAATATGTCTTGATAATAAGACATCTTCTATAATAACTAACTGTATTTTCCGGTCATTAAATTCAAGAACTACCTAGCCAGAATTCTCCATCAAGACTTCCAAATCCCTGTGTGTAGTTTTTAAAGTTTCTGTAGAAGTCCACTGAACCATTAAATCGTTTCTGAAATACCTAAAATAAAAATATTAATGACATACTCTCTAAACAATTCCTGACTGTCATGGGAATTTAGTCGGTCGACAATTACAATTATGATTCAATTTCAATACGCCACAAACCACTGCCGACGATGCAAAAATGAAATATTCAGGCTTCAGTATTAAGTATTTAACATTTACTAGAGGTCATTGAAAAATATTCTGATAAGATAGCAATGCCAAAATATACTGAAATAATGTGTATCATATTCGCTGCCTCTTGCTAGTTGTTTATAATTGAAATACCCGTAGTAACTTTAGCTGACCATTGGTTTACCACACTCTTTCAATTTTGCTTTATATATTTATCATACAAAAAATACCTCTGTTCTAAACTATTGTAATATTTCATGAATAATTGCCAAACACATGTCTGTTCCCAATTCAAAACAAAACATATTCTTAATTAGCTGAACCGATATTTATTATCTTAAACTAAAGATTGAAGTCATTAAAATAAATTTCTTTTGGATATATACCGTCCATCCCCCACCGGACGTTTCCAAGTCACAAAGTACATCTAAATCTTTTAGAGAACCCCTGGGCCTCACTCTGTATATGCCGCGTTTCAGTCTTGCGTTGTTTTGCAGAACATCATAGCAATCACATAGACCTAAAGCAAAGATATAGTATCTATGGTTGCAACATTTCAGACTTCTAGTACAGAGGTCGTGGGTAAGAATTTGCGGATTTAAGCCGCCACTGCACAAAAACTTTGTTTTAATGTTTACAAATTTACACAGATGTACAAAATGCGAAAACCAATGAATATTATGAAGGGATTCATTTTAAGACCGAATGCCCGAAAACGAAAACTTTGAGTCATATATCATGAGTCATATATCATAGACTCGCAATGTTTTACTTTATAACTTGATGTTATTGGTGAGATACATGTCTCTACACCAAATGAAGAGAGGAATTTTGAGTGAACATAAATATCACTTACGACAAAAAACATGAACAGAATTGACTTAGATAAAAGTATGTGTAGTTGTTCACATCAAAGTTTACTTCCATCAACAGTTTGAAATTATTCTTTAGAGAAGTAGTTGTGTGTCAGTTAGATTCATGTGATAGGTCTAGTGTGGTCCTGAATGTAGTGTTCTTGTCACTCTTGCTTTCAGCCACTGCCGTTGAACAGTCTTGTGCGAAAAGGGAGCCGACTGCGTACATCTCCTCTGCCTGTACATAACCTTTCCATGGACAAGGTCAGAGGTCATCAGCGCTTCCGTTGCGACATGTTAGAAAGACCAAAAGGAGGAATCCTTACACTGGTAGGAAGAAACATTGATGAAATACAAACCACTACTCAAATGGATGACTCCGAATACCAGGTGTTCAGCCTTAGACTGTGCGGCAAAGTGATGAATGTTGTCAAACTTTATCACCAAATAACAAACCTCTGTCCTTGGATTCCCTCCATATTAAGGATACTCGTATCTTTCTTGCCATAGGCGACTTTAACAGTCACTCTCAGAGTTAGGGATATGACAAAAAAGACAAGCTTGGAGAAAATGGTTGAAGCCTGGCAAGATAAACACAAAGTGATGCTAATCAATGACCCTAATGATCAACCACCAATATACTCTAGACGCTGGTACACCACTTCTACTGTTGAAATTTGCTTCTGATCAGAGGAAATACGCAATCATGTCACAATGGAAGTGAGGGAACAACTTGGAGGCAGTTACCATCGTGACCATCGCCCAGTTTACCTCAATAGGCAGTACAAGACAAGAGTCACCCGAGACTTCAATGAGACCATTGTGAAAGCTGCACATAAGTATTTTCCTTAAGGGACCAGAAGAAACTACAAGCCGCACTGTAGTTATGACGTATAAAATCTTCGGGATCAGTTATCAGAAGTCAGTCGAGAGTTCGAAACACAACACTCTCAACAATATCAAGCTTTTACACGCTTGTGTCGAATGCATAAGATCCAAGCTTCAGGCAATACGGAAGGATGGAGAGAGAAAACTGAATATCTCAACCTGGAAAAGAATGGCACAAAGCTTTAGAAGTTCACCAACAATTTAATGATGAAGAAGTTGTCAAAAGTGCTGCAACAACTCTTGTAAATAGTTACATTCTGCTGGTAGGAAAACAGATTACAATCAGAATCGTTGACAATTACGAAAATGTGAATAAAATCCCTATCAGCAGGGATTACAGGACAGAGGCACGAAATGAGGAAAGGGAGAGGAGAAGGAGAAACAAAAGTTCAGGGGAGGTTATGGAAAAAGGCCTACCCCTGAATGAGCTACAAAAACCTCTGAAAGAGCTCAAGAATTCACCTTGAGGGGCGTTACGATCCCATACATGAAGAGAGTGGCGACAATGATACCCCATCACTCAAATATCACATATCTGAAGGGATTAAATTATGTTTAATAAATTCAGTATAAAGTACAAAAATGTATTTACATCATTAGTGCAAAATTAAATGAAGTTTTTTTGCGACTGGATTGCGTGGGCCTTAATTTCACTGGGTATGAATTTTCTGCTTAAGGATGAATTTACTATTGCAGTGTTGGTTAAGGGCAAAACATTGATTTGACAAGATTGAATTACATTCTGATCAATAATCTTGTTTTTAATTTCTTTAAAGATTATATAGGGTAATGGTCCAACCCACATGGGGCTTCATCTCTTTAGGGATCATCTTTATTTTAAAAATGTAGACATATACCTATTAGTTGATTATTTGTGTGAAATGAAATACAATTCTGGCGACTAGTTTAAACCCATTGGGGCCTCAGTTCCAAAGAAAGTAGTTTTTTTTAATCCAATAAAATTCTGACTACTGATATTAAAGATTTATTTCAGTCCCATCTCACTAGGGGCTTCGTTTTGAAATGG
>JAUMHA010049990.1:22562-35018 GCA_032359765.1 Saxidomus gigantea
ATATTAATGTGTGTCGGATATCAAGAGAACTCTTGAAAATGCATTTATTCTCTTTATACATGTATAAATATTTTTTTGTTTAACTTTCAAAATTTCATAAATTGTGATGTCCTCATTTGGGAATAATATGTGTAATTAAATACAAGACATACATGAATGTGTTTTGCGTGTTTGTTTTGGGGCAAATATGTATATTTTAAATTATTTATATACTAACACTAGAAAATGGTTGATGATAATTTTAAAGCCGCATTGTTTCTAGGCTGAGCTATTAGGATCACTCACCGTCCGGCGTCCGTTGTCCGTCATATGTAGTACGTCGTAAGTCAACCATTTCCTTCAAACGACATCATCTCTGAAACTACTGAGCCAATGTTGATGCAATTTGGCAGGGATGTTCCTTGCATGACGCTCTATCAAACGGGTTCAAATAATTTTATTCCATTCAGAACTCTGGTTGCTTTGGCAACGAAAAGGACAAACTTTAAAAATTTTCTTCTCAAAAAATCGAAAGGCCCATAGCTTAGATAGTTGGCATGTAGCATTGTCTAGTAGACTCCTACCAAGATTATTCAAATTATGACCCCCGGATCAAAATTGACCCCACCCGGGGATGTCACGATTTTACGTAGGTTTATATACGAAATGCTTACATGTGTGTAGTGGACCTCTACCAAGAATGCTCAAATCATGACTCCCGGGTCAAAGTTGATCCCGCGTGGGGGTCACTTGATTTTACATAGGCTTATATACAGGGAAAACTTAATAGAAAACTTATTGTCCAGAACCACTCTAAAAGATTGTTCAAATCAGAATCCCCAGGTCAAAATTAACCCTTTCTGCTCTTAATGAATCTTTATTATAGGCAATGGTAGCCAGGTGAGCGATATAGGGTCATCTGTGCCCTCTTGTTTTGTTTTGCATTAGCAGTTTTTAACAATTTCTTGTATCCGATAGAAACATGCAGCATATAATACAAACAATTTTGCAAATACTTATTGGGCATAGTCACTAACATAACAGTTTTTATTTCGTTTAAACGTCACAAATATTTTTGGTAATTCAAAACATGTTTGTAACTTAAACATAAAGATATCATCGCGGTCGGTCTGAAAAAAGGTCCAAATTACTAGCAATAACATCTTTCTGGCATGTTTCAGACTGGACTACTTTAAAAGGAACTAATGACATGTAAACATATGGTAGACATGTGGAAATTGCAATTCTATTGAAAGTTAAGGACCTTAGCATACTTTTCCAGTGAACCTACTGTAAAACGTATGGTGTTCAGGAAAACATTTGACACAAGTTCTTATAACGTATAAATAATGCGACTGATGGCTATGAATTAAATGACAAAAATGACACTCAACTATTTCGTTACTCAACTTCAAAACTCATGTGATTGTATGAAATAGACAATAATGTCCAAGGGATATGACCCCTTCCTTTACGACATAGTGTTTGCGAAGTAATCCTGTTCAGGAACAATTAGTTCCATTTAAGCCAAATAATATATATTTATTACAATTAGTTCAAAATGTTCATTCTGCGATTTTTCTGTGATATGTTATTACTTGAGAAACAACTACAATGTAAATCTTACTGGGGTTCACGTTAAAAGGAATCATCAATTTCAGTAAATTTACTGAAAGATTGTTATAACTGGTGCCAGACAAAATATAAATTTTTACAACTTGTTTCAATAAACAACAAATTCAAATTTCTATATAAAATATAGACAACACTTTCCCTGCGATCTTTATTTGCGATGTTTCATTGATAGTTTTTAGGGTCATTAGACAATAATTACATGATTTTTTTTTTTTTTTAACCAATATCGGAAACACGATTTGTAACATATCAATACAAGATATAGATGGAAAAAAGCTCCAGCCTAAAAGAAGTCTCATGCTTTACGACCTTACCCTCGTTTTAGTAATTTTCGTGATTCTAATTTAAGCTTTAGTGCCAGTGTCATAGAGCTTTTAAAATTATGCAGGATTGCCCTTTTATGGACAACTACTTCGAGTATTACACTTGGTAATAAGTACAAGTAGTCTTAAGTCTATCAGAACTTACTTGCACACGGTCCAGGCATACACTGTCTTACGTCAACATTATGACCAAAACACTGATGGCCATTTCTCTCTGGGACGGGGTTTGAACAATTCCTCGTACGGCTCTGCAAGCCTACATCGCAAGTGGTAGAGCAAGACCACCACGCCTCCCAATCGCTCCACCCGCCATGAACTAAAATATGTTGCATAGTAATAGTATATCGGTTACATAAGAACAAAATATGACTACTTTTACCTTACAAATGGATCTTTTCAACTGTGGTTACTAAAATTAATACATCGCCTTGTTTTCATTATCAGATAAAGGTACATTACAACGTTATCTAAATTTTAATAAGGATTGATCCTATTCACAATTTTATTAAAGATATCCAATAAGCGTCAGTGCATACTAATACCTGGACAAAGCTCTCTACGACAGGTTTTTGTTTCAGAACTGTTTCCCTGACAATCTTGACCGCCATGTTTCGGAGCTGGATTGGTACAACCTCTCATGCGAGCCTGGGTCCCATTGTCACAGCTTACGTCACATTGTGACCACAGCGACCAAAGGGACCAGTTACCATCAACTGAAGCGTTTCATCAGAAAAGGTTTGCCATCAGAAGGTTTTCAAGTAGCAAAGAAGATTACATTGTGATAATTATAATAATAATAATAATAATGATATATTAAGGTATACAAGATGAAATAAACGTATACACCTCACTTAAAACATTGCCTTCCATAAAAAGATTTAGAGACAAACATCACTTACATACACTCAAACTATCCAATTTCACACAATCATTCACTCATAGACAGACACTCAAAATAAACTTATTATAAGCATTGTATAATTTAAGGTAAATGCTAATGGATTAAATTGCAATAAATGGCAGTTGATCCAGAATTAACATCAAGTACTGTAGAACAGTAAAACCTGTGTTAACGTCTAATTCTGAATAGAAGCTACCAAACACGGATAAAACAAAGATAACATAACCCTTCCTAGAACAAACCACTGGCAACACTGGCAAGCGGACAGAACATGTACATATGTTAGCTAAATAATACAATGACATAAATAAGGTCAGAAGTAGTGTTTTAATTTTAATTTTCTATGTATTGTAGTACAAAAATGTAACTTTTCACTTGAGTATTATGAATTATTCATTCTGGATGTATTCTTACTCAATGCATTTTCAATTAGAAAGGTTTGTTTTAATCTTTAAAACATTACAGATTCAATACGTATGAAATTGTACAGCTTTCCACACTTTACAAGTTGAACGAAAGGTAATAAATTAATATTTGAAAATTTCAGCAAATAAAAGATCAACAAGGATTATAATTTAGTGTTTAGTGCAACGATACTTATTCTAACAATAATGTTTACCATTTTATTGCAAGACCTAGCAAATTTATTCAATTCTTTACGGGTATTACATTAACTTTAACACAAATATAGCTGTATTTACCAATGTTACATAGACCACAGAAATGAGGGCACACTTTCTTTGCATGGTCTATATCTGAGCAGATACTGAACAAAGTGCTCAACTTTGCACAGTCGAGTGATTCGTCGTCTACACAAGCGGAGGCTGTAACAAATGAAACTATTGAGTGCTTTTCTCTACCAATGTCGACAGTACTTAAAAAGAACAGTAAAGATAGAGTCATTGTCTACATAACTGAAGTCTTTAATAAGTTTAATTTGAGAGCGTAAAATATAACTGTTCTATAAAAGATAAGCAAGCAAGAGAATGCAGTGTTTAGCTGTAAAGTCCAGGTATCGATCTATTTAATGAAAACCAATTATTGCAATATAGAAATGAAACCTTAAAATGTCTTCTGGAAATGGCAAACGTTTGACAGTTTCTCACTGCAATTTTGGCTAAAACCTCATTGAACTACCTTTCCGAACATAAATTTGTCAACCGGTTCACCCATATTAAATTTGGGTAAAAATCTGTTATGCCGTTTATCAATCTATTATGGTAATTACAAAGGATTCTTACGGTATGGGACTTCTAATTCAAATATAAGACACGTACCAGTCACATGGACTGTTAAATTGCAACATGGCCGATGAAAACAAAATCTTGGAACATTTATTTTTCAACATTTTAAAAACAAAGCATGAGACCGATTTAAGAATGCTATTCGATTACACAAAGTAGAAACAATACTGTTCGTGTATTTATGGATACTGTGGGCCTTTAGGAAAGTACTCGATGATACAATACATTAAGAATATTGTGACAGTGACGTAACAGATATATCATATGTGCACACCAAAGTTTACAATCATTGTACTAGGAGGTTAAACATGCGTACAAGGAAGATTTCAATAGTTGGAAATGACCGATATATGTTCACAATGAAAATGGACTCTGTAAAATTATCCTTAATTAACTGCACTGTAAAACACCAGTAAGTGACGCTCGTAACATAATATCGTGATATGTGTAGATAGATCGACATTTTGACTAGATCGATATTAGTGATATATGTTCAAACACAATTAACGTGGGTTTTTTTTTTTTTAAGCAATATCAATGTTTTTAAAATTATGATTACATTACAGCAAAGATGAAATAGTTCATACACTACAGAAAGACTAAAGTTCTTGTGACACAGCATTAACATTATGATTACATGGACACAGTTCATACGGTGCAATAACAAGTGTGATGTGATACACAGAAGATAGTCCATGCAGATAGTTCAAACAACAAAGTATTTATATAGTTTATTCAATTTAGCATTAACGATGTTCATGCAATTATCCAGAACATGGTCTTACTTTTAAGTAACTTACTCAAAAAAAATCTTCAATTCTGTAATTTCAAGTTACCGGCCTGGTCTATTTAATTTCAATTACTTCAATAGACTTTTTCAATAAATTTGACAAATATCTGTAAATAGAAGGGAAAACAGAGAAACTAACGTTTCATATCCTTGTTTCGAAAGAAAAACAACAACACTAGAATAAGGACTTTTTAAAACCTGAAAATCTTATAATTGTACATTTTTAAACAACTTAAATAACATTTCAATTTTAAAGACAAAATCACGGACCTATTAGTATAAATTCAAGATTTTTACCGCAAAGACTTTTATCACCTTATATGTAGGAAGTAAATTGGCAGAGTCTTACCCTTTTTAAACAAATATATCTTTTTCCCATTAGTACATTTTACTTTTTATGTTAATGTTATTCGCTTCTACTTACGTTTAAGGTGTCCACATAAATTAGTGTTGCAATGGTCAGTTGAACAACACTCAAGGCAGTCAGGCGTCTGTCTAATAGTTATTTCCCTTCCTACTATAGAACTTTGAATATTTCCATGGGCGCCACATTGCTTATCGAAGAGAAATGAGAAAATTAATTGCAAACACCACAAATCCGTGTGTTTACAAAACTTATTAGTTCCTTGTAGATTAAATTGAATAGGCTTTTGAAATGCACATTACATTGTACCATATGCACATGAATAAATCATAGGAGACAATCGTCGATTAACATTTTCATTGAATGCAGATTAAGGTTACATATTTATTTATGGATTTCGATATAAAATGCAGTATGGCGATAACATGAAATTAACTTTGATTTAAAAGAAATATAAGGAAATAAACGTAGACATTTAAGTCAAGCTTTGCATTCTTGTTTAAAAAGATCAGGTGCTTATAAAACGCATATATATGTACATGTACATACATATGTTATTCTTTAATCAATTTTATGCCATTCAATATTAAAATCATATAATTATAACATGTATAATATGCTCATCAATGCCATGGAAAATGAATTCCTTTAAGCCTTTTAAAAGACTTTTTTTTCAAATCCTTTTTTGTGTTACTATATATAACTGTCTGTATGTTTGTAATTGTCTTGACAATTTGCATACCTCTTATTATATTGTACATGATTGCTTGAAAGTAAATATTGTTTAAACTAAATCAATTCTATTTCAGGCCTGAATACATTAATAGCCTGTTTTATCTGGCACGTGGTTTAAGTGAAAATCTATCGTAATCGGCATAGTCCCTTTGTCCTGGTCACATTAAAAGGGTCCCTTTTATAACTTCTTAAGATAAATAGTTGTTTGCATATTGTCACTGTTATGTGTTTTTGTGTGTTCATTTATTGCCTCGTGATGTTATCGTTTTGATACTGATTCTTCTTTTCTTAGGTGCATGTTTGCTCGTTGTATGACAGAAAGCGTGGTTTAACAGACTTACTTGATAATCAGTACAACCTAGACTGCTCACTTGAGCTTGGTCAGATGATGTTGTATTGTGAAAGCACGCCTGTACATGATGACAAAGGAAACTGGTTACAATAGAATACAAGTAGCTAAAGGAATAGGACATGCCTGGAATACGTTATTGAATGCATAATCAAAATTACATACATAAACGTGTATCAGGGGATTATACTGAACATAGTTAATTTAATGAAAGCTGGAAAGAAATTTAATACGCATGGGGATTTAATCACATGATATCAAACGAAGCTAATTAAAATATCATGTTACAATGAAATAGTTACAGGGATAGGACATGCCTGGAAATAGTAATTGTATACATAACCAAAATTACACTCATACTAAAATAAACGTAAACGTTTGATCAGGACAATATACTGTAATGAAAGCTGGATCTACAAGAGAGAAATACAATAAGCATGAGGAATTAAAGGAATAAGTATTGATGTACGTTTATTTTATCTAAGGGGACTGGGGACTGAAAATGTTAATCTGAGTGTACATGGGTCTTTAAATACGGTTCTTGATACACATCTTTTCTTATCAGATGTGGATTTTATTATCTGATATGGATAAAAAGATTTGTCTGTCTCAGAGAAGCCGAGTGATTTGAAGCAGCTATAGATAAAGTAATCGCGTATTGTACCGATGGATTTGTGCAGATATATAGTATTCAAACAAGTTTTGATTGATTAATAGTGGCTGACCTTGGCAAATACTAGTGATCTGTTCCGTTGAAAAAATGTATACGGGAAGGTATAAGTTTTCATATAATGAAGTTACTATATATATTTACCTGACCATCCTGACATATTTGTGTCGCGTTACAAGAAGCAATATCTAAAACATTTCTACAGCTGTAACATTCTAGAGAAGCTGTAAATAAAATATGTGCAAAATACAGAATCAGTTATAAAGTAGCAATTGTGTTTTTAAAGTGATTGATAATAATATGTATGAAATGAAACAAGGATTTTCCACTGGCCCTTTCGGACAAATGAAAACATGCTAAAACTGACTTAACTTTAACTTCTTACTTTAAAATGAAATAGATGTAAGTATGTTAGAAGTTCAGTGAAGACTAATGTACGAGGCTCGTAAGAGCTGAAATGTTACGTACCCGCACTTCTCACCACGGCCAGAAGAATAATTGTTGCTTCCCAGACTGCAAAATGTTATAGTTAGTGTGTAATGTACAATGTAATCAGCTGGTAATGGGAAACTGGTAGTTACATTTGAATTAAAGCTTATCATTATCTACATCGAATCTGTACTACAAAGCTAATATGTTCACAAAAGTCATTATATTAGTGTATGTCTATTCAGAGAAATCAGATCATAGCGAATAGTTTTAATGTTGCAACTGATATGTAACATACATAACGATTTGAGCAAGAATGCAAACCAAACCACAAATAACTCTTTCTAATAAGATTAATAAGATTCACGAAATTATAAATACGTCTCGAGATACACGTTCTTAAAAATATCTAAGTTTATAGTATTATATAACATATCCCTGTCTAGATTCAGTCCCTAAATCTCATATTTGTTTTAAGTCTATAGGGCTAATTTACTTCTAAACGTTTTCTGAATATGAACAAACAGTTTTAAACAACATAAATGAAAGGATAATTATAGCTTACTAACATAATGTCTAATTTTATTGTAACTTAAGGAAATATTTCTCATTTCATTGTGTCTGTACATTAGTACATTCAAGATTACGCGAAAGCAGAGACAATATTGTTAAGTTATTTACCCATTGTCGGCGGACACCACTCTTCTTTCAGAACAATGTTGTAAAAGTCGTATTATAAACGAAGATAAAGGCCCATATGACAAATCAAGCACTTGGAATCGTGATTTCTTAACTCTACATTTAGACATTTAAGATAACCCGGAGAAATGACACGACGTAATTGTTACTAAAACCGCCAAAGGAAACAGTGTACTACATTGTTTATCGTTCAGAGTCATATTAGTATGTTCACCACAAAATTCCAGCTACTCAAGGACATTTTATAATGTCACTTCTGATTGAGTTGTTTTGGTTCTTCAGGATGAAAGCAGCTTTTACATCAATGCTTTTTCAGTTTATCTTTACTGTGACAACGTATTGGTATGGTATAGTTTACGTCCATTTGAAAGACACAAGCTTTAAGTTTATGTAAGCAATTTTACTTCTGTTTCCGATTGTGAAGATTTATAATTTGTACACAACAGTTGATGAATTCGAGAACACGTGTGCAAATATCATTAATACGCAAAATTCAGCAAAAGTTAAAAGAGCGCGATTATGCGAACATTTCTCTTTAAATGAACTTGAAATTTTCATACTCAGTGACTTTCCCGTTTAATCCTTCCAAAAAAGCTTTGGAGACTATAGACGTACCAGAGCAATTACATTTAGGAAACCTGGTGACTAGATTATTTATCATATGGGAATGTGACTGAGAAAATGGGTCCAGATGAGTAAAATTCACACATTTTGTTTTGAATGTCTTCTTAAAGTGTGAAGTCTATTGACTATGAAATGAACATTTCAAGTGGATCTACCCACTTCTTTTAAAGTTATGATTATTTTCAGATAACATCCATTGCCATTCTTCATAATGACGTTTGTAACGTCAAACATTAATTTTAACGTCATTACATTTGACCGTGTAGATTGCGATGTTATACATTCATATGAAGGTATTTTTTCTTGAAACTTCACCTGGTAACACATGCTTTGTCGACAAGTATTATGCATGTTTCAATTTTATTGTCATTTTTTAGCTTTTCAATAAATCCTCATTTTGATTGACTGTACCCTAATCTTGACTCTTTCGAATGTGAAAGAATAAGTGGTTGCTATGGTAGTATGCTTTATGATAAAGACTTGACATATTTATGGAATGCTACTTCCAATAAACATAATTTTAAATGATTACGTCTAGTCGAAATTTGGTGAAAATTGGTTATTTTTCTTCTTCCATTTGCGCAATAATAATTAATGTTCAGCTGGACCAATTTTCTAAGTCACAGTCATTAAGACTTAGGACTGAAATTATCAAAAGCATCTACTTGCTCGTTTAAAGAATGAAATATCATATTATACAGATGAAAACATTGGATTGGAAACATGCTGTGGCTTTCAGATAACATTTTAGAATGCAAGAGTGGATTTTCTTGTATTGTTTTATTGTTAAGTTTTAACTAACATAAATTATGCAACTTTTTTTTTTCAAAATTGAACTTATAATTGTATTTATAATATCTCTGAAAGAAACTGTGATACTAAAAATACAACACAATAGTTTCAGAAAAGAGGTTTATGCTTGAGATGTACCTCATACAGATCGTTTTGATTTTGTACAAAAAGGTGTTTGCTGGTTTGTTTAGATATTACTTGTTATGTCAGATGTTTTAATTGAAACTTTAACAATGTTAGTTAGAATGAGACAAGATAGGGGAGTGTAATATGAATGGATTGTGCTCCGGATCCTACTTAACGGCCAAACACAAACGCAGTTGAAAAATATTAGATAAGTTTGTACAAATGTACACATTATTGAGCAAAACAAACATTCCACTTACCTTCCAAAATATATGAAATCTATACAAAGTTGTACTTGTACATGCAAGTTGTGATTTCTGTTTTGCGTTACTGTACATGCATGATCAGGTATACACATTTAGAATGCATTTTACATTATAAGGTGCTTTACACTACTGTAATAGCAGAGATTTTTAGATGGTAAAATTTTCATTAAATTTATGCTAAAACGTTCTTGAAAATTCTTTAAGACAGTCAAGGCATATTAACACTAAGTGGTACTAGTAAGTAATGAGACATTTCATTGGATCACATTAACAACAAATTAAATAATGCATCTCCTCCATTTTGAAAGTAAATGTATATTTCTGACTTCAATTGAAAATTACTTACCATTATTGTAACACATGTCTTCATTGGTCAGTAGAATACTCATGAATATTCATGTAGGCAAAATTTTGCCCGTAAAATCTCCAATGGAAGTGAAAATGAAATATAGAGAGGGTGTTCAAATGATACTTGGGCCAGGAAAAGTAAAGACAGATATCATGCAGTGAAGGTATAAGGACATAGCCATTAGGGAAAATGTTTACTGTGAAAGAGATACAGTGAACTAGATAAAGTGGACAGTATAAAAATTGTTGACAGATCAATAAAAATACAACCACACTTGTCTTACTCAGCCAGCACAAGGGATACATAGAAGAAATATTCCTAACTGAATTTGACTTCTAAAAAAGTAAGATTTTGCTTGCTGAAACTATTAAAGGCCATTTATAAAAAAGATGACAAAAGATTTATTTCACATAAATTTATAATTAGGAAATCTTTTTGTGAATGGTAAATGTTTGTGAATAACACTGCTATCAAATCTCAACTTTTTCGTCACACACAAAATAGTGTATGGCCTTTCTGCTGAGTCAAATATATAAAAAATTACAGAACACATCACTCTTTAAGTCCAGTCTATCAATATTTTTAATACTGTGTATCTGGTAATTTTCGTGATGCTTTGGTTGTAGCTTTCACCAATTCTGAAATATTTGTCATGTTAAAATTACTTAATTTACAGTAGGCTTAATTTACCACTGGTGGAAAATGGCATTAACATTGGTGGCATTTATTAAACACAGAGGGTAACTGCAGAGTATGAATGGATAGAGTGAAACTGTGAATGACATTAACATTTGCCTTCTAGTATTATCTTATATAGATGTATTTTACATGTTAGCTTTTGGTGCACCTTTTTGCCTTCAAATTAGAAGTATATGGGGACTGTATTGGAATCAGGCCTGTCTGTCTGTCTGTTTGTTTGTCTGTCTGCGTGTCTGTAGACAGAATTTGTACAGACTTTATCAGCCACAGTTATCTGAAATTCAGTGAAACTTTACCGCAGTGATGAGAACCAAGCCTAGTTTGGCACATCATCATATTTTCTTTGATATTTTTTCATTGAGTGATTGCCATCTGTTTTTTTCATACAATTAGTGTGCATAGAGATGTTTGTTTGCTCAGTTTCTTTGTAATCCTTGGCAAGAATTCATTGAAAATTAACAGGATTGATAAGTACCATGAGTAGTTGTGCATATTGTAGGCATGTTAAGGGCAGGTAATTTTTCATTAAGTAATGGCCCTTTGAATTTTATCATACATGTAGCTAAACTTGAATTGTTTATCTGGGCGCAGGATAACTGTGCTAAGGTGGCATCAACTAGGGGTATTCATCACTCTCAGTGATAGCTCTAGTTCCTTCCTTTGTCAGTTGAAACAAATCCAAGTTATCAAGGTCTGAATTCATATTTTAGCTTATCAGACAAAACTATGCCTCAAGTCAGCAATTGTCATTACTGGTACCCATATAAACCATAAATGGCCAAGCCGGGGAGTAATCCCAGGTCTTGTTTTCTAAGGTAATCCCATAGCCACAACACCACCCACCAGAAAACTGTGGTATATGTAGATCTAATGGGCCTTCTTGCATATAGAATCAAAGCCCTTAAATGACTTAACAAAATATTGCGCCACAAAATCAAAGCCTGTCCAGACCTGCTTGTTAGAAGTGATATTTATTTGATAGTAAAAGGGGTCACTGATATTTTGAGATGATTTTTTCTCCTACAAATATTGACGAGGTTGATGAACTAACCGCAGCTTGTTTTTGCAAATATTTTGCATTTTCTGTACTTTTGTTGTACTTTTTGCTATGGAAATTTTTACCTTTTCAGCTTGTTTTTTCTATGGAGTGTGTAACACAGAAAATCTGTTTTTATTCTCCTACAAATGCTTCAGATTATTTATTAAATACTTAACACAAACTGTAACTCATGTGTAGTTACTTTTCTACATAATATTATGTGACCCAAATTTGCTCTTGCGATATATTTTGATTTATTGAAGAAGTAAAACTAATTATTTCAATGGCAATGAATATTGTTGGAAAGACATTGTAAGTCACATGTAATACGCAGCTCTGAACGGCACAAAGGTCAAGGGCACTTTTGGGCTCGACATGCTGCCCCTTAGTGTCCACCTTGGGAATAGAAGTAATGTAATATTTCAATGATGTAGGAATGACAA
>JAUMHA010049991.1:0-19494 GCA_032359765.1 Saxidomus gigantea
TGTCAAAGTCTAATTGAAAATTATCACACTATTATTTTTTCTGTTAGGTTAATGATATTGATAATTCAATATATATAATTTTTATTGTTGTAGAAGGCCACATTGAAATATTAGGTATGTGTATTGTTTATATGTATCTAAATGTGCATCCTTCGTTAAATAAAGATTTCATTATTATTATTATTATTATTATATAGAAACTGAAAATCATCTCAGTATGTAAAGTTTATTTAAAAATCAATATCAATAAATTGTTTCTTTGATTTTGCAATGCTAACATCCTTCAACATTCAAGTAGGGTATCTTTTCATTTTGGAGGCCCCAACTGGATACCCATTTATGTAGGCTAGGCAGGGTTTCTACAGTGGCATGCAATCGTGCTATTTACCTAACTTGTCTGAATGTTAACATTACAATGCTCCTCCTAAGCTCAGACAATACATACATGAAGAGATTGTCCTTGTATAATCCTTATCAACATTATTTGTTCATGAGATGATTACTTCATAGATCGTATATGCAGTGATTCTGATCCATGTAGAATATGTATAAACAGAACACATTAATAAACAGCAACTAATTCTGATGTAACCCTCTTCCGAAAATGGTAATTTAAAAGATGTTTTAATTATTCCGTGGTAAAATAGCTGTTTGGATAAGTATAATATATTTATCACAATTATAACTGGAGACCTTTCTTCTCTTCTCAACTTTCATGGATTGCGATTTTATTCCTCTATACAATTTAAGATAAGTTTCACAAAATATGCTTACTGTTTGGAATGTTGGTGTCTAGATGTACAGGCACACTGACGAATGAGTAACGTGGGACCACTATGGTCGTCTTGGTGTAAATAATTTTATGAGCAGCTTCACATCTTGTAGTACTTGCTTCATGTTGCGGACAGCTTTCTGGGTTACAGGAAATTGCTGCTTATTCTATGAACGAATTTATTAATGATCGTGTAGACAAACGAGGAAAGTAATCATTTTACAATCAGAATCTTAAAGTAGAAATATCATGCGTTGTTAACTGCTTAATTAAATCAAAGTGTTTGCTTTAGATCTGTTTGAAATTTATGTAATTATTTCACGGCAAATAAATATATTACCGGCAATAGATTTTGGAGGTTTCTAACTAAAGGAAATCAAAGGTTTTATGATATAAAAGATTATTGTGTTGAGATATGCAATTTTTGTTTTACTACATTGTAAGAATAATATCCTCATAATTATGATTGATATTCATAATTACTCGAATGCATAGTTTCTCGGAGTGTTCACTGTGTCCTTAATTTGATTGGAGGTATTTGAAACAACGGTAACCGTCATGTTTTTCGGCTCAAACTTGTGACTATGATAAGAAACCACTATCCGCGTTTCACACAAAGTTCTTTACAATATTGATAACAATTGATGTGTATGGCGATGGCACATTCATAAACACAGTGAATGCTTTAACCTAGTTTGACCTTCTGTCATTTGACTTCCTTAGGTTTGAGTATATTCAGAATATAACAAAAGCTCTAATTAATATGTCTTCGTGCTGATTTTGCTGACAACCTTTGCAGTAAATAAGATTAAATTTATTTCTAAGTAAACAAGTCCGTATTCAATGGTTCGCTGATGTTTTCAGTTCATTCACAATTACACATCAGTTTTGCTATGGTGTCTTGTGTCAGCTGTATTTTAATTAACATGTACATGTACGTATATAATAGTATATATTAAATGATAAATAATTTTGTATATTTACCCGTCCTGCCAAACGTTTTGTCATTAGGGTTTGTTTTCTGAAGGGCAGCATTTTATCAAAAATATTTTTATTGCAAACCTTCAAAGTACTTCCCCTTTACCGAAACTCGTTTTTGTAAACTTTTTTCACAGTCGTGAAAAGCGGCTAGATTGTGTTATTGTGTCTGTTGGAGACACTGGTATATAGCGCTTCAAAGAGAACTTCTGGGCTTATATTTTTTCTTCATATGTGTTCCCAGAAAGCACTTTCATAAGCATTGGAAATATAAAGTCGCATGGACTCAGATGCTGTGAGTAAGGGTAAGATATGTAAAAGTTTACAACATGCACGTTTTCAGATGCCAAAAAGTTAACACCCTCGCACCTGTGAGAGGGGGCGTTGCCATAAATTAGATGGGTACCTGACCATCCTTTGCCTGGACACTTCAGAAGCGTCCAGTTAAAGTATGACCAGACAAGGCACTTGGACAACTAGGCGGCTAACATTTAAAAAATAATGCGTACAGCAGTTTTCTCGGCAATACAGGGGCGTGTTTGATAGTTTCGTCTCCCTTGCTTGTTATGAGCTCTTCTCTGTCGCTCAAACATGTGCACCAAAGTTTCGTCACCTGTTACCAAGATAAAATAACCCAAATATAAAAGTTGTTTGAATCTTTTTCCAGGGCACATTATAAGTGTTGTTTATTTTGGTCCTCAGAGAACAAAATGAGGTACCAACCTAGCACAAGTCTTTTTCGGTTGCAGAATCGTTTGCACGCTCCCTTCTGATATGCCAGTACTACCGATATGCCGGCATCCTATTCCACTCGACCACAGCTTTTACTGCAGCGATGTTTACCATAGAAATAGAGGATTTCACTCGACCACAGCTTTTACTGCAGCGATGTTTACCATAGAAATAGAGGATTTATGTCTATCAAGTCGGTCGTTATCTCTGACAGACAATTTCCCAGCTTAAAAGGCTTTTATTTCACCTTAATACTGTATGCATATATATTGACTGAGGTCTAGATATAGCACACAGTTCATCAAATATCTGCTTTGCATATGTACCAAGCCTTGTGTGGCATATTCCTTGCAACAAATTACAGTCTTTTCGTTCATGTTACAAGGTGAATTGTTAATTGGTCAGTGTATATGACTGCATATATTCCAAACTTAAATATCTCGGTCATTAAAAAGAAATTTAACCTAATAAACGGTTATAGGTAGCTATTGAAAACAGAATTGATGTTCAGTGAATTTTCTTTATATAAATCTGGGATAAATTGACGGAATCCCATAAGTGACAACATTTTTTGCAGGACCCTCTTATATTTGAACATTTAATGCCTTTTTTCAGCCACCATGAAGGAACCGGCAGCGCTATGACACGTGGATTATCAGCAATGTTTGAAGATGGTCAGGATGATATGAATCTCGGTAGAGTGGCTCCTGTAATACATCATGCAACATTGAAGAAACCAAAGCTACCACCTATACAGCAGCATCCAGAGGAAGATCATCACCATCATCATGTTTGTATATTTATTGCTTCTTCAAAGTTTTGCGACATACAGTTGTGTTTGTCTGCGTTTTCCTTGTGATTCTTTTTAACATTAATGTCCGGTATTCGAAGATTATGATTGTATCTTTTTTTATACTCCGCAAAGCATATATTCGACTGAAACTGCCATTATAAATGAAAAGAATATGTACAAAGTAATTCGAATGACTAAACTGTCCGAAATAGGTCGTCCAATTTTGCGCCTTTTGTTAATAATGTGGCCCAAGTTACAAGACATGCTTTATCTCCTTTTTATATTGTTAACGATATATCAGTTCTTAGCAAGACATATCATCTTAATGAGCAAAGTTTGCTATCCGGCTACAATTTTGTCCTTGATAGTATTTTGTCACACAAATCATTGATCTGTGCATGGGTCAGCTGTATCAGTTCGGAAGACATTTTATCAGTTTCATTTCATTTTCTTTTTCTAATGTATCATTTTCTTTCTTATGTTGACTCCATAGTTGCTTTCGTTCAGGTACGCCTGTCTATCTTACGTGTGATAAGTATTTGTCAATGAACATCTGAGCCTTTGAATTTGTTTGTGCAGATTTTAGTTCTCATTTTGATAAGTGTAAATGATCAGGATAAATGTTGAGTACCGGATAATTTACTAACCCCTTTACGACACAGTTTCAAAAACACAAGTGCAGCTATCACTTGTGAAGGCGGCTGGTCCGCCATTTCAGTTTTATGTTAATTATTTATTATAGATTCATTATAATGCGGAAGTGCTTCATCTGTACTACATAATATTTCCAATCAAATCAACTTTTCAATTCCACTTTCACTATTTTTTTATATCGGTCGTAAAGAACTATTGCTATATTTGGCATTTAATGCATCACTTTCACATACTAAAACAAAATAGTATGGCTGTACAATCCTTTCAAAAACAAGTTCGTTTTATTATTGCGTAAAATCTGTAATACCCTTCCATGTTCCAGCCTTTGATCGGTCATCAGTCCGAATAAATAAATTGATAATAACGGTCCTAGCATGTGAACTGTCCTTCCTTGTACCATGTGTTAGACATGTTGGATACGTGTGCAGTTCTTCGATGCACAAACGCAATTTCAGCTCAACTAACCCTTATACTGAATTAACCAACTGATCACTAGATACTCAACAATGGTTTCTACCCGAATTAAGATGAAACGTATTTTAAAGTTAAGAATAACTATCCTTTCATCGAAATTCTTCTTTTCTGTGGTTAGTTGTTGACTTTCGATGTCAATAAGTGATTTCATTTAGTGGTAGTTTGACACCATGTGAGTTTTTAATGCGGCAGGTGCCTGCATGTGAATATATTAAAAAACATTCAAATTTGATGAAGACAAGGAGAGGTAATAAAATCTAACGACTTGCAATATGTTTGAAGGGGGTGTTTTTTTTTAAACATATGCAACGTCAAAAAGATAAACATAATACTATCATTTCTAATTTACAATTCAGTCTCATTTTTCCAACATTCAATATATCAGTATATTTATTGATATTCCAACTAACACCTTTTGCATACCAATGTATTTAATGAATATAACAATTTATTTCTAAGATTTATATGTAACTTGCCATATACTATTTTATTCAAAAGACATTATAGCATCAATGTAGAATGATATACTTTCCGTTCTATGTTATCTAGACCGGACTTGCCCGCACACAAATTTAATTTGTAAAATTAAAGTTCAAAATCATTCAATCAATTGACAATGTCCCCCAATTAACTATGAGACGAGGCTAGTTGTTTAATACTAAGACAGTTTCAAAGCTATTTTGCTTTGTCTTGTAGTTTTCAAAAGATGTTGAGAACCGGCGACGTGAGCTACAGCCAGTGATAGATCAAGCCAGAAAGGCTGGAAGGCATGTAGAACTTGTCAGAGATAAATTGTACATAGACAATTGCCATTATCATCCTGAGCATACAAGCCATGATGCACATATTGATCACCGTGCCACACACAGTAATCAGCATGCTGCACATGGTCATCAACATGCTACACCTACCGATAACCATGGTACACATAGCATTCATCGTGCTGCACATGGTAATCAGCATGCTACACATAACAACCAACATGTTCCACGTAGTGATCACCATGTTGCACATAACAATCACCATGATACACAAGGTGATCATGGTAGCGGTCGTCCTACATTCTTTTAAGTAAGACATTATGCACAAGAACGAAAAAGTGTTGATTTTAATCGTTAATGTTGAACAACTATTTATGTGTTCTGTAACAGCAAAGAGACGTGTGGCGACAAAATTATTAGATTAATATGTAAAGATATTTATCGCATTAACGCATGTCACTCAGATCCGAGACATAAGGTTATTTTAGATATCTAACTATGTGTCTATCAACATACATGAACGTCTATCTGAGCAGAATAGTCGAATACGTACAAATGTACGACAATTTGTTCATAAAGTCATCATTAATCATTGACATCTCATCAGCTGATGAAAATCCGTTATGTAACTTCATGTATATTTCTTTTGTTTATTCACTTGTGAAATTCAAACATTATAACATGACTTTGTGAATAATTCATTTTGTTGCATGATGCAACAATCTTTATTTAATTTGTCATCCTCAGACTGATGTTTGCTTCCACGTGCTTTTTTGCTGTCTTTATATGAAACATGTAGTATTATATATTTATACTAATTCCATATGCTTTTTTAAATACATGTACATCCATCCGTTCTTTATTCTTTTATTAGTCTGTACTTCATTGAGTTCACTGTGTGAAATATATAGAATGCATAAAATATTTAATGCTAATATTTCTGTTTCTCATGAATACAAAGTATGATGGCATAATACTGTACCATTCACTTTTATATGTGTATTTACAATGCAGAAGACAAAAGAACTTCACATCTTTTATATTTCTACTATACAAACTATCAAGTTACAAAAATAGATACGGACATCCTTTCAGATTATAAACAAGCCTCTTCCATGGAAAATATTATCAAACCCGTGATTATTCTCTGTGACAAGACGTGTCTATGAACATAAATCAGATCCGAGACGTACGCTTATTTTAGATGACTAAGGTAATTAAACGTCCATCTAAATATAACAGTCCAAAACCAACGACAGTGTGTTAATAAAATCATCATTCATTAACGATATATATTTCGTCGGCTGATGAAATCCGTGATGCAGCTTTGTGTATACTTTGGTTTTGTTTTATTTAT
Source organism: Saxidomus gigantea (assembly GCA_032359765.1). Classification (NCBI taxonomy): domain Eukaryota; kingdom Metazoa; phylum Mollusca; class Bivalvia; order Venerida; family Veneridae; genus Saxidomus; species Saxidomus gigantea. The sequence continues at coordinate 6,522 of JAUMHA010049991.1, forward strand.
TTGTGATATTTAGACATCATTACATGTGTACCTCATAGTATTTAATTCTTTTTGTTTTTATACTTTTCTTTGTAATGATGCAACAATATTTATTTACTTTATGTCATTTATGTTGGCTTACACGTGCCTTTTTGGTTTGAAACATGCATTAGTTTCTATATATACTCGTTCCATATGATGCCGTCCACAACCCTCAAGGAATTTCTGTTTTCAAAACATTCATCTGTTCATGATTCTTTTATAGTTCTGTACTTCATTGAGTTTAGTGTGTGAAATATATAAAACGCATAAGTGTTGATATGTTTGTTTTTCATTGAATGAACGTGATGTAATATAATCGTTTTGTAATTCTGTATAGTTTTTCAACTATAAAAACTTTAAAGTTACAAATTTAAAACAAAAACGGACATGCTTTTTAATTTCAAAACAAACATCTTCCAAGAAATGTTTAATGCAGTATGTTATTATTCTCTGGTACAAGTACTTGACTATCAACATACAAGAACGTCTATCTAAATATAATAGTTCAATACATTCGGCAATTTTTTCATAAAATCAAAACTGATTATCGACAACTAATCATCTGACAAAAATTCGTTTGCACACAATTTCTCTCAAAACACAGCATTTTGCAATAATCCTAGTATGCTAGTAAATAACCGTATTCGACATTATTGTCAGTTGAAATCATTCAAAATATAGAATAGTTTAATAAAAGGGATAAAACAGATAACCTGGTTCATTGTAAACATCCATTATTTTTTAAAATTAAAAATTTGTATCAGTGTCATTGTAATAGTCTCAGTTGTGAATATGGTACACATACTTACAACTTCTTTTCAATTTGAACGAACTAAACACTGTTCTTAATACATGTGTTAAAACATCCGAAAAATGTTAATGAATGATATGCCGATTAACGTTAGATTGGAGGTGACCTTTATTGATAAATAGCCAGGTCACAAAATGGGAATTGTTTGGGAATTTTACTCACATGCCACCTTATAATTGATTTAGGAAGTGTGATAGAATTGTCACTGGCAAAAACGTTTCAAATTCTATCATTTACACGAAATTTGTTTATCATGTTCAATTTTTCTGTTCTATAAAAGTCAATGTATTTTAAAGTATAACTATATACATTATAGTTCAGAAAAGGGAATGTTCTCCTCTCAAAAAGCAAAACCAGTATCCAATTTTATATAAATCTAATTAACAGTAAAATTTACAAAAATTAATCGAAAAGTAAAAGTATGTGGAATAATGAAATGAACAGAAATATAAAGCATCAAAGCTTTACTTCACTGTTAATGAAACCTTTCTCGACATCACAAGCGTTGTTGTAAATAGTTGTGTCCTATTTTGTCAACGAATTAAATGAACGAAATGATTGGTACAATACGTGAAAAGTTTGGTAAAGTAAACAAAGGTTAAATATTAACACATACTCGTTAAATGTTGTGGTCTTAAGTATAGATGGCCATGAACAAAGATGAAAACATATTAATTGCTTTGAAAACATGAAAAAGTAAGTCATATTGAGTCATTTCCTTGTAGAGAGATCTGAAATTAGAAAACATCTAACAGAAAGAATGGATCCTAAATTTTTGACGAGGCTAATAAAACAAAAAGAGTTCCACTGTTTTTCTTTATATTCAATGGGAATAAAATTGATTAAGATTCATATGTTATCATAACTCTTGCAATCTTTTATTTCCAAAAAAGTATAGATCAGTGATAAATGTCTATGATCTTAGAATGATGAGGGTCACTTCAAAGGTTAATACCACTTTCAGCACGGAGTTTGGCGAGAATTAAGTGGGGAAAATTATTGCTAAAAGAATGGTAATTTTAAAGACTGAATGATATATCTTTACAACAACTGATATAAAACATTCAAATAAATGAATAACAAAATCCTGTAAAACTGTTACTAAATAACAGGCACATATGTAACACGTTAATATGGCAAATAGCTGTCAGATATTCACAGTTTGTGTAGCTCGATGAAACTTTGCTACTAGAATCAGCTTGTCATATCATTTAACGATTGAACTTGGTGTTCAACTAGCAGTCTATCTCAATCCTTCACTTGTATTGCGCAACTACTTGTTTAGTATCATAAGTGTAAAAGTACGCATGGTAACAGTAATATTAGTAAAAAGGAAATGTGTAATGTAGAAGAGCCGTCACATGCCTCATATGTGAAACAGAACCTCGTGGTAGTTGGATCAAATGGCACATTTCCTCCTGCAATGAAACAAAATAACAATTTACAATATATTTGTTAACATCTTAAGGTTTGAAAAAGCTTGAATATTCATTCCACTTTCGTAATTGTATTCAGTATTTAGCTAATAAAAACTTCATTGGCATGAAGTTATTTTCAAAATAACTGAACAAAAACATATAATCACCATTGTTCAAGCTATATTATGTTATATAGATAAGTAGGAGATTCCATATTACATACACTACATCGGATTGACCTAATAGTTTATCAACTGAAAAAAAATGTGAAAACTCATGATGCCTTTAACTCGTATGTTGAATGGGAATATGCAAATTTCAATAGGATGGGGCTGACGTGCAATCTGTTCCTGCTCTTGTAATAAAAGCATAAAAATGGACAATAATATATAATATCCAGATATTTGTGTTTAAAAGTTTACGTTTATGCTTAGAAAATCTGACTTGATAAACAGGAAGCATTTAGATATAGCTTTACAATACGAGACAGGAAAACATTTACATACCCTCTACAGTAAAATAAACATGTGGGCTAAGAGATCCGTCACCACCAACACTGTATCCGAGCATACGGAGTACATAAACTGTGTGTGTTTGCAGACCATCAATGACAGCTTCCCTAACTTTATCTACTACTGTATCTCTAGCTGTCCTTATGTCTTCCTGAATCTTCCACACACGAAGCTATAAACACAAATAAATCGTTAAGTCACCTAACCTTCACAAAAGACTTTGAACAGTTCCCTATTTGTTTACTTTTCTTGAATAATCAATCGTCTGTAGACCATAGTCACTAAATAAATATGCACATTGTTTCCGTAACATTTCAAAACATTCATGCCACAATCTGTCCGAGTCAGGTCTTAAGTTCTTTAACTTTGATTTCAAACATTTAAAACACATGCGCTTTCCAGCCACGAACAAGGAAAGGAACGTTACTAAAAGACTATAAATCACAGATTTAAGCCTATGATCCTGTCTTTCAAGACCAAATCCAAAATGAAGACAACAATCATCTTGACGTCAGATTAGGCAGATAATTGTACTATTTAACATAAAGTCAGTCTGCGAATCGCCATGAAATTGTTCATGTACGACAAAATAGTCAAACATAATTACTCCATCTTGGTCACAGTATACTAAGGTTATCGTGACGACAACAAAACAAGTACTTCTTTGAATGTCGGTATGATGTAATACTTACAATGTATCCTTGCAGTGACTCCTGGTTAAACATCGTGCTGACTCCTTGCCAAGTAACTCGAACAGAATGCTCTCCGTTGGGCCAGACTTTAACGTGCCGAGGGTAGTCAATTGGGGCTACAAGAATGAGTATATACATGTAAATTGATAATGATTTCTATCATTGATGTTCTGAAACGTCGTCTCATACGTTCATCGTTCGTTTCTTTGCTGCTAAGAAGACAATTATCCAAAATATTTACTCAGATTTACTGCATCCCGATTGAAATGACAAATTATTAACGGAAGATGCGCCTTGCGGAATCAAACCCGGGGCCTTACGATGCGAGATAAGTATTGTTGTGTAAAATAGAGATGATATAGACATATAGCCCTGTGAATTGACAGCTTTTATTCATAAGAGTGATCGTTTAACATATATTTGTATATTCTAAATCCATACACGCAAGAAGAATACAATCATGATTTCTATATAAATGGTACGTTTTCACTAATACAGACATGGGTAGTTCTCCTCCGGTCTAATAACATCAATAATAGTGGTATTTTTCGTCAGTCCTTTTTCACCAATACAACCAAGACTTTTACCTAAATGGTACGTCTCCGCCACTCTAATCAGACCAGCTTAATTGCACCTCCTACCTAAACCGTGCGTCTTCGCCATTCTAGTTTATAGATTACAGACACGATTCCTACCAAAGTGGTGCGTCTCCGCCATTCTATTTTGAAGATTACAGACATGATTCCTACCTAAATGGTGCGTCTCCGTCATTCTAGTTTAAAGATTACATACACGATTCCTACATACATGGTGCGTCTCCGACATTCTAGTTTAAAGATTGCAGACACGATTCCTACCTAAATGGTGCGTCTCCGCCATTCTAGTTTAAAGATTACAGACATGATTCTTACCTAAACCGTGCGTCTCCGCCATTCTAGTTTAAAGATTACAGACACGATTCTTACCTAAATGGTGCGTCTCCGCCATTCTAGTTTAAAGATTACAGACATGATTCCTACCTAAACCGTGCGTCTCCGCCATTCTAGTTTAAAGATTACAGACACGATTCTTACCTAAATGGAACGTCTCCGCCAGTCTTACTTCACCTATTGGTCCAACACCGGCATAATTCATTACTTGTACTGAAGACCAGTAATTAGTGTTATCCTCCAAACCTATAATGATAGCAGAGTCATGTTGTCCGTACAGATCTCGCCACATCACGAATTCCGGAAAGTCTGAATGCCAATATCGAAGCTGTAAGCAGAGCACTTTCGTTATTCATAAGTGTTCTCTCAGTGTTTACGAATCATGGCCTTCTCAGGCCGTTGGTGTATATTTGCTGTTAACACTAATTAAGGATCAGTTGTTGGTTTTTTTTCCCTGTTATTGACAGGTTACTGTATGTTCATTAAACATGTAGACCTACCTTTTCATATTCGTTTCGGACAAGATTGGCTCCGTCATAGTTAGAGAAAAATAAAGTCTTAAGTTTGTTTAATTTGAAGAGGTACAAAAGAGACGTATTTTTCCTTATTAAAACGTGTCTAAACAACTAAGACATACAATTTCATTTTGTATTCATAAGTTACAGTATTTCAGTCACTTAAAACAATGTTTTGCGAAGGTATAAATATTGACATTGTTTCTAGTCATCGTGTTTTATCTGTTTGCAGTACAAATGTTCAATATTTATAGTATTCTGTCATATTTGTAATTTGTATATACATGTACTGCCACATCTGTCTAAGACCTTCAAGAAGAAATTGAATAAGTCTTGAAAATTTAAAGCCTGTAACAGGAAATACAATGTAACCAATGTGGAGAGTTTGGACAAACTTTAATAATAATAAAAAATAATAGATACATGAACGTATCGACAATTATTTACACTTGCATGGTTATTTATTTTTATAATTATATTTCCAGACGAAACGATGAATTAACATGTTCAACAATTCTATCGTGTGTGTTTTAAAATTAATAAGCGCCCAATTTAAACTCCTCAGCTTAGATGCTTTCCATTAGTATTTCAAAACTTGATTATAATTATAGTGTCATATATAACTCCATTTGTCAAATGTATTTAATATGTTTCTAGCCAAATGTTATAAGTATATTTGTACATAGAACAATAAAATAGTACTAAAATTAAACTATAATTTTAGCATCAATGCACTCACTCTGTAACCTTTTAACTTCCCCTTCATCACCTCTCGCGTGTCCTCTACCGGGGTCCAGCTCATTGTAAACGCAGATTCGTTATAGTTATCGCAGTCTCCCATCAACACTTGCGCGATTGGCACTGAAATACAACAACTATTGAGCAACGGTTTCTGAGACAGTTTGGTACGAATGAGGCTTTCTACTTAGACAACAATTATTTGTGGCGCCGTTGCGCCGCATTCGCGTCAGCCTCGGAAGGTTTCGGGTTCGATTCTCACCAGTGGCATGTACATTCTAATGCATTACATATACATGTACTGGCAATTCTTCAAGTTTCTCTAAAGGGAGTCTAGGAAGCCATTAATATCAAGTTAAAAGAACTTGTTTCACAATTGAGAGTAAATAAAAAGGTATGGATTTGAACAACATTATGCTGTATTTATTTGACAAATTAGCTTCAACGAATTCAATCAATATAATGTAAGACTTTATCAAATTTATCTATTCAATTTGTCTATTTTGTTTAATGTTCCATTACATTTTTGAAAAGTTACTTTATGATCAACTGTATCTTTCAGCTTAAGTGGTTGTTTGTGTGTCATGTTTTAATAACAGACTCAAAGCGTTTTGGATCATTTTTACAGGCGGACAGTTTACCTAGATATCGTTTCTGGGAAGGACAAGTAGCAAATCATCCAAAGGAGACTGTTAATGTTCTTACATAAATAGACATGGAAGGTAGCACGGTTCGAACCGATGGCCCTCAACAAGTCAACGGTTACATTGATTTTAAGTCACTAGCCACCCGACTAACGAGATTCTGTTAGAATTTAATCGACTGTTTTTGAAACTTACTCCCTTCCGCGGACATTATAATCTGAACAGTAGAGTTTGGTCCGCTCCCGTGTTTGTTGAATGCACCAACTTTCACAGCATATTCAAGGTAATAGTTATCCATTCCAACCAGGTGAGTATACATGGAACTCGTTGCTCCTTCAACTGTTTCCTAAAATTTGTAGCATACTATTTTCTACACGGTAATGTGCACGAAAACATTATATTTGTATCATTTAATCTATACAGTATATTGTAAAACGAATTAAAGCCAAAAGACTCATTGTTTAGTCCACGTCTTTGAAGGCAGCAGTACAAATGTCTGAAGTTCAATCTGGTCTCTAGTCAGTCAAGCTATACTGAAAAACTTACGGTCAACTCAACTAACAGTATCATCATTTGTATTAATAAAGCGATGATTTCTGATACATAGCAAATACATAGATCCCACATCAACAATATTTATCTCCCTTATTCTGGATTGGCAGCCATTTTAAATGGCAAACTGATTAGCATTAATAAGATTTTTTCTGAATGTTATGATAATTAAGAAAATAACAAGAGAATCTATGTGTGACAACCACATTTTCTTGAAGCTGCTGAGTCATCTGCCTATGTAAGCATCATAGATTAATTATGTTTATAAAGCCGATTAGTTTGCAATTGTTTAGTAGATTTTTCCCTAGTAACTTTAAGGGAATTTGCCATACAATATGGCTGACAATTCAGAGCAAGGGAGTAAACTTTGTTAATTTGGGACTTATGTATACTGAATAATGGATCTGGAGAATGTACTCTGCCCTCACCAAGATTATTGGTACACGATTCTGTCTTCGAAACCAGTGCAAACCATAATCAGTCTGCACGTTCGTCAGGATTTCCACTACGCGCCGTTCAGTCAATACAGTTTTAGGTAACTCCACTTTTGGCCACTAACTTTACCTTCCAAATTGAAAAATGGACCAATCAATTTTACATTTTAGTGGGACAAGGGTTGAACTTTCCTCTAGACTGATTCAACATCCTTCACAATTGTTAGCAAAGGAGACGGACTCTCTGTTGCTTCTTCATAATGTTCGACTATCAAAGTTAATGCGATATGAAGTATTGGACTTACATGTGCCCATTCCCTTTGGTCTTCTTTCTTCCGAAAGTAGACATTGTATCCAACATCCGGACCGCTGTATTCTGATATATCTAGAGGCTGAAAATGTAACGTAGATCATTATATTATAGAGACGATAGATATTATAACATAGATACATGTTCCATAGACATAAGAATATAAAGACGATAGACTTTGTATTAATCATCCGGACCGCTGCATTCTGATATATCGAGAGGCTGAAAAATGTAATGTAGATCATTATATTAGAGACGATAGGTATAACAATAAAGAGACCATAGACATAAGAATATAAAGACGATAGGCATTGTATTCAACATCGGGACCGTTGTATTCCGATATATCGAGTGGATATATATGTCGTATAGATAATAATATAGAGACGTTACATTAAGGTAAGTGAACGATGACTTGCAGAAACATTCCTATCAATGTGGTATAGCTTATATGCGTATAATTGCAAATCATTGTGCAATACAAAAAGCGAATGGATAAAACCGAAAACAAACTCTTTGTTTCAAGGTTCGTTCCACTTTTAACGATTTAACCAGGACTTTCATATTCGTAACAGAAAACAGTGTAGTTGTACTAACTTCGTTAATGGATCATTCATACGTATTCGGTTCGCTTTGATCATGATTTTTGATATGCCAACCAGCCAGTGTAGTGTTATAATAAAGCTAAGACACACAGTGCTTTTGAAAAGTTTACCTTTTCCTTTTACTCAAGCTTAAAGTGCTCATGATTGTCAATTCAATATAAAGTTTATTACAAGCCAAAGGATGAAGCAATCAACACTTACATCCCATACAATATTTAGGGTACCAACTTTCCCCTCGTCGAGACCGTGAATATTTCTCGGTGCCATCACTGGAGCTGTTGCGGGCGTCTTTATTGACACTGTAAATGGCAGTAAATGAAATGAATATACATTCAGGTCATCCTGTTATAATGTTCTCATGAACACAGACTACTATTAGATTCGAGCAACGTCTAGGTTCAACTCAAACAACAGCACTATCATTTCATGTGTTTGATAATATCTTTAATTTAGTTTTATTTGTGATTGATTTTAAAAGCATTTCCAAACATTTGTAGCGTTACATACTAACATTGTTCTAATGTTCACATGAATACAGACTACTATTAGATTCGAGCAACGTTTAAGTTCAACTCAAACAACAGCACCATCATTGCATGTGTTTGATAATAACTTTAATTTAGTTTTATTTGTTTGGTGATTTAAAAAGCATTTCAAGATAGTTGTAGCGTTACATACTAACATTACACATGTACACCTTTAACAATTTGGCCTATTAAATTTCAACGTCGATCCACCGTTACCTTTAAGGTATAAGTTTTCACTTTAATTTAAGTATTCAACGTTGTCGCATACCTGATGCCCAACTCGCTTCTTGGCCCCTACCAAAGGCGTTAATAGCCCGCACTCTAAATCTGTATTCAATGTCTGGCAACAAAGTAGTTATAACCGCTGACCGCTGATCTTCTCGAAGTCCAAAATTTATAGCATCATTCATTGACACAAATTCAAGAATGTCTGAAAACAAAAATGACAGATCAATGATTGGCTATTAGTCTATTAAAGTTACATGGATAAGAAAATTATATTCAACAACGGGAAACGGAAACTGTTGTCTTTTTGATAAAATATTGCTAAGCCTTACAAGTTTAAATTAAGATGGCTGAAAATACAACTGTATCTCCACATTGTTGTGGCGCAAATTGCAACAAAAATAGATTTTAACAGTAAGCCTTTACTGAGGCTGAACCTGAAATTTGACTGAAATTGGGTTTGCATTAAATGATGGCAGCTAGTAAAATATACCAAAAAACATTATATATACATGTATGAGCAATGTAGTATAACACTTTCTTGATATCCTGCTTTCCTATGTTTGAAATATAATGTCACCGACCGAAAGCACGTGTTTACCTGTGGCTACCGGGGTCCACTGCCCGGGATAAATCCCTAGTTCAGCCTCGACATCGTAACTGGTTATAGGGCTGCCATGGTTAAGGCTGCTAGATATTGTCCATACCAGACGTACTGAGTGCGGTGTAACGGTTGAAGATTCCACGTAGGCTCCTGCAGGGGCTCCAGGTGGTCCTGTTAAAGGTAAACCGTAAAAGTTACGAAGAATAGAATCACTAAATACCGTATATCGGGAGAGGGCGGTGAGGGTCGCGCTTGATTAATTTCCGTATTCGCAGAGTAGCATTACAAGCCTTCACTAAGTCAAGTTGATAAAGCTCTGAAGGAGGAATATTTAAGGTAGCTTGTTACATTGTAGCAATAGTATAGACATTCCAAAATTGATAATACCTATACAGTCGAGAATAACGAAATAGTGTATTTTCATTATCTAAGAAATTAGACACAATGCTTTTAATTTAGTTTATGGTGATTATAAGATTAATAAAAAATGAATGTGGGATGAAGTTGAATCAGAAGACTTTACTCTTTAACATATATAGATGGACTAAATTATCACCTTCTACATAAAGATTGGCGCTTCTACTGTCCACGTGTATTGTTGTACGGGCATCACACGTATACACACCAGTATGTTTGAACTGTGCGTTCAGAATATATAATCCGTCTAAACTATTTCTCTTACTCTGCAAAGAAACAAAAATACTTTTTCTGTTACAATCTTATATCATTGTCTTCCTTTGTTTGCGTGAATTGCTCCTACAGTTTGAACGTGAATAGATTAGTCTACGTGAAAGGCGCATGCGCAACGTTGACGTTATTGAATTGAAAACACTTGTTGTATGCTTACAAACAATTGCAAATTTAGTATTTTATACTTCAGTAAACATATAATAAGTCACGTAAGCTTTTTGCTTCCAAATTCTTAAAATAAATATTACAGATGTACGCTGATATGCATTTTGTCACTGTTTACTGCCAATCAATCTTGAGATACAATGTACATGTAACAACACAGTTTGCATATTACGAAAACAACTTTTAGAAAAAAGTTTACAACGGGTCACCGAAAAAAGCAAATTCATCTTAAGTTTGTCTTTCCTCACCTGAAGGAAATGCGGGTCATATTCTGTGTCAATCAAATGTCCATTGATTCTCCATTGGTAGGTCAAGTCAAAGTTTTGGCTGTCATAGGACACTTGGCAAAACATGAAGGCGGTTTTGTTCACTTGTACAGTTGTGCCTATTGGCGGATTACTGATCGTTATACCTCCTGAAATGAAGATCAGAGACCGTGCACTTATCACAAAGAAGACTTTCCAATTCAGACTGCCGTAGTATTTAATTTTGTTGTTGTTATTGTTGTTGTTGTTGTTGTTGTTGTTGCTGTCAGTTGTATGAGTTTAACATCCTTTCCAACTGTAGTTTGGTCATTTTAACAGACGTACAGTTTACGTAGAAGAACCAGTACTAGACTTCTATCCTCCGTAAGAAACTGCCAACTTTCTCACATAAAGAGACATGGTCGGTAGCTGGGCTCGAACCCATCAATCTCAATTTATGCGAGATGACTTTAACTATAGTGATTTCAAGTCAGCGACTCTAACCACTCAACCATGGAGGCGGACATTCTTTGATTTCTACACACAATAATTCACATTAAAGAACCGCTTATAAATACAATTACTACTGTATAGTATAGTACTGAAGTGATTCTGGACGACAATCTAATGAACAATAAAGCGAAAATCGTTTTTATAGTGAAAGAGGAATTATATACATTTTCATGTTGAGAAAAAACGTTCACATTATTTATTCATAGTACATATTTTTCTGTGGGACAGAACGATTTTTTTCTTGTACCATTAAACGCCAAACAGTTTTTCTGTTGCACTTGTTTTACGCTCATTAAATAAGTTCTAAGTGTCTAAACCCAAGCCAGATACCCACGGCTGTAGGACTCCCAGATGTGAAACCACATGTGTAAGTAGCGTGGCTGGGACCCAGACACTGCATTTTAGTTTTAGAAATAGTCTTGTGACTATATGGCAATAAGAAAGTAAATAATGTTTTAACACCGACTCAGTTTCAGCCTCAGTTACTTCATCTAAAACTACGCACATCTATGAATTTGAATTGCATATAACGGTCATGTAGTCTAAGTGTTTATATATTCATGAAACATTTTACTTCACGGCAAAATTGCAAACCGTTTTGAAACAGCCAACTTATTTCCAATGAGGTTTTCAGACAAGTCATGCAAAAATTAAATAAGATGCTAAAAAACCTTTCCAAAATCACTACATACATGTAGTCACATTTATATAACATGGAAAAGAACTCGATGATATATATGTATAACATTAAAAAGCACTTACTGACTACGTTGACTACTGTTATATTTGTTGCATCCCCTTTCACGTTGGTTGCTTTACACATATAAGATCCTTGGTCGGAGAAATCAATCGTGTTAAACACGAGGTCGTTCTCAAAGGTCATTCCTAGATGACCTTCAACCACGCCTGGGGTTAGTGACAACTGACCACCGTTTTTTATCCAAACGACCTGTTAAGTAAAATCATTTAATAAAACATTTTATAACTAGTATAGAAATTAAGTGCCTTGAAGTATCATGATCACTTTGATTTTCACATTTCAGTTGGTGAACTAAGTGGCATCATGTGTAAGTGAAGTACAGTTAAAGTAATTGTAACATCATTGTGTAAGTGATGTACCGTGCAAATAACTGTAACAGCATTGAGTAAGTGACGTACCGTTCAAGTAATTGTAACAGCATTGAGTAAGTGATGCACCGTGCAAGTAATTGTAACAGCATTGAGTAAGTGATGTACCGTGGGAGTAATTGTAACAGCATTGTGTAAGTGACGTACCGTTCAAGTAATTGTAACAGCATTGAGTAAGTGATGTACCGTGGGAGTAATTGTAACAGCATTGAGTAAGTGACGTACCTTGCAAGTAATTGTAACAGCATTGAGTAAGTGATGTACAGTTCAAGTAATTGTAACAGCATTGAGTAAGTGATGTACCGTTCAAGTAATTGTAACATCATTGTGTAAGTGACGTACCGTGCAAGTAATTGTAACATCATTGTGTAAGTGCCGTACCGTGCAAGTATTTGTAGCATCATTGTGTAAGTGACGTACCGTGCAAGTAATTGTAACATCATTGTGTAAGTGCCGTACCGTGCAAGTAATTGTAACATCATTGTGTTAGTGACGACATACTATGCGAGTAATTGTACAGCATTGTGTAAGTGACGTACCGTGCAAGTAAGTGTAACATCATTGTGTAAGTGACGTACTGTGCAAGTAAGTGTAACATCATTGTGTAAGTGACGTACCGTTCAAGTAATTGTAACATCATTGTGTAAGTGACCTACCGTGCAAGTAGTTGTAACATCATTGTGTAAGTGACGTAC
>JAUMHA010050102.1:6525-19493 GCA_032359765.1 Saxidomus gigantea
GCCTCGTTGTAGTCCCATTGTGACAGCTATAGACACTGTAAATTTTCTTATAACAAAAAAAACATTGATTTCATTGATGACTGGTCCGCTAAAAGTCCCAATAGGAGGTGGTCCCCCGTTTTGTTATCATCCAGCTACTATGTTTGTTCAAGCAAACTTAGCGGAAGTTTCTTATTTTGTTAAGTATATGTGGGATCTCTGCCAGATATCCTTAACTCGGCAGAACATATCATATACAGCGTACCACAATGTATCAAAACGTACCACAAAATCATCAGTCTTTTTCACATAAGTAAATACATACATATTAGTGTACTAGATGTATGAATTTGTAATTTCTGCTATTACATAATTTCTTTTGTTTTTGGCGAATTCTTCACTTTCCTACTAGTGCAAAGGTTTTACGAAAGAATTATTACTCATGGATTTATAATAAGAATCTATCTTTCTTTAACACTATAATTTCGCGAATAAGACTGGCTGCATTCAAATCACAAACTTTTTTCGTGTGAAAATAACCAAATTATAGCGAGGACAGTATCGACATGCTATCCGCCTCAATGGTCAAATTGTTAAAGATGCTTACTTTAAACCACTGCAGTTTGTAATATATATCGAGGGTCATGGGTCCGAGCCCTGCTACCAACCATTGCCTCATTATCTGAGAAAGTTGGCAGTTTCTTATGGAGGATAGGGTTCTCGTTCTGATGGTTAGGTCAACTGCGCATGCCCGACTGTGTAATGACTGAAATACTGGCTTACTTTTCAACAGAAACGGCTAGCTTTGTGAAAAAGACGAAATTCATCACTTTTGAGAAATTAAAAGTAAGCGTAGATTTTTCCCACAGTATTTTTTGTATAAACATATTTGCAAGAAGGAGGTTGTTACTTCAAAGAAATGTTTTCCGACGTAAAGCCTTGTCATGAAAAGCCATTCATTTGACCTTCCGAAGTCAATATAGTAAACGCGCATTCCACACTTGTCCTGCAGAGAAATCAGTAATCATTCTACATAGCCCTAAAACACGAAGCTATGAACAGGTAATAGTTTCCTGTAAAATTCCAAATATAATTTTTCAATCCTGAATAACATGCAATAAAATCTGCAAGCATTCACTTTACAACACATCCCCTCGACAGAAAAAATTCAATACCCGCCCCTTCCCTCAATCGCTTTTCTCAAAAACGTGCTTTTATGTAATAGCTGAATTCGCACAATAAGAAGGTATTTATCAAATTCATGCCGTTTTTATCCTTCTACATATTACTTTTGTCTTGTCTTATCCAACTTCCCGCAGAATCCCGCGGCATCAAAGACTCCGTATCAAATTAAGTTCATTTTAGTGGATAAAATTTTACAAACTATATTAAGAGATCGGACCGATAATTTCTTAATTATGATTTTAAACGTCTGATAATGCATCAAATAAAACGCTGTATGATTATTCCGGAGCTTTCGTCGCCAATGTTCAGAGTAATTGTTTTGGGGGAAAAATATATTACAGAATGACGGGGTTCCTAAGTTCGTGGTTTTCTTCTGCTATACACATTCCGAAGACAAACCTATCTGACTGTGTCCGTTAACAGTCGAACTTTAAATTTTCCTGTTTGATTAAGCATGCAGGATTAAGTTTGTACTTACAATTAGCACACAGAAAAAAAATCTAAGCACACAAACTTTTTTGCGCCAATGAAAAGTAAGAAATTGAACAAAGTAAACATTGGCTCTTTTTATTGAAACAATACTAAATGAGCAAGGTAAACAATGGCTCTTTTTTAAACAATATTAAATGAACAAGGCAAACAATGATTCTTATTGAAACACTATTAAATGAGCAAAGTAAACAATGGCTCTTATAGAAACAGTATTATACGAGCAAGGTAAACGATGGCTCTTCTTGAGACAATATTCCCGAACCGAAGTTAAATAACTTAGGTAATCAAGTACCAAATAAAATGTAACTGTATGTAAAAACAAATTTAAGAAAAAGAAAAAAAAAAAAAAGAAACTGAAAGGGCATAAAGTAAAAATGTCAAAGTTTGTTTTTGTGCTGCTATTCTGCCTCTAAATGGTATGCGAAATCTGTTACGTGTAAAATTGTCTGTTTAAGGTCTTGGCGACACATTGCAGGAAAACTTAATTTATTCCTGTTTTATATTCGAAATGGTATTAAGAAATAAAATCCGTGAAGCGTTTCTAAAATAATTCGGAATTTAATTTCTAAATACTCTTGAAAAAGAAGAAAAGCCAAAGTCAGTTTATCGTAGTACACCAACCACATACACTCGTAGTATCGTTTATCGTAGTACACCAACCACATACACTCGTAGTATCGTTTATCGTAGTACACCAATCACATACACTCGTAGTATCGTTTATCGTAGTACACTAATCACATACATTCGTAGTATCGTTTATCGTAGTACACCAATCACATACATTAGAAGTATCGTTTATCGTAGTACACCAACCACATACACTCGTAGTATCGTTTATCGTAGTACACCAACCACATACACTCGTAGTATCGTTTATCGTAGTACACCAATCACATACATTCGTAGTATCGTTTATCGTAGTACACCAATCACATACACTCGTAGTATCGTTTATCGTATTACACCAATCACATACACTCGTAGTAACGTGTATCGTAGTACACCAATCACATACACTCGGGCTCAACAGAGTGATTCTAGACCAAAAGTGTATCTTGTAATAATTTTGTTTCTTTTTTGCATCTGACTCACATACTATGAGAACCTCGTGTACACACTCTTGTCGCCAAGTACTTAAATTAGAAGACATAAAATGAAAAGGGGCATTTTTAAATGTGTCCGTTGACTGTGACAGTACTGTGATAAGGCCAAACAAAATAATATACATGTATGTGTTTCGGGTCTCCTTGGTAAAACAGGTTGGTCCGTCGGCAGTTTTTTTATTATTTTATCTGCTTTTTTGCTTTAAAAGTCTTGAAAAAATTGTCTTTTTGATCATTTTCTTATAAAAAAAAGTTTAAGGTCGACAGTAAAAGGTAGGGTCGGTCAAGAGACCGGAATTTTTGGCCTAATCAATGACTTGTGTTGTAGTGCCGATAAGCCTTCATAGACGGTTGTTTTACAGTTTTGGGATGGACAGCCATTTATTGATTGGCATTTTCGGAATATTTAATATAGTTATTGGATATATACACAGCACGTGGAGATGAAAAATTGGATTTTACGTTTAAATTTATCTGGGAATACCAATTTTACAGAATAGGCATTTCCTGCTTTAACTTGACAATGCAACTCAGTTTTTGACATCGGTTATGAAGTCTTTGTCAATGAGATAAGTGTTAGACGTAAATATGTTACAAAAAATTAAATAGATTAACATCAGTTTTCGAAGCATTTTATAGGATCCCTCCTGGGTCAAAAGGTAAAAGCTAGAAAACCAATGATACTTAATGTCTTTTTGTTAAATAACAACAGAGACATTATAATAAATCTTTTCTTTGGTTCTGATAACAGCTACTTTTTCCTGCATGCTTCACCAAATGTGTGGAGATACATTTTATAATACCTCCTGTTACCGAACCAGAATTCATTTTTACTTCGCCGTTGAAAATTTAAAAAAACATGTCGGAATAAATAAATATAATAGATAAAGATATAAATACATGTAGATGCATTCCATTGTTTCTTGTAATAACATACCTCAACTCATCAATAAACGTTGTAGCTTCAAATCAGCAGTGAAAACTTGTTAATATTGTTTTGCCACCTAATAACCAAGCCCTATAGGAGATCATGTTTTTACGTCCTACCTACCATGGCTCTAACACGCAGTCAAGTCGGCAGGAAACTAACGTAGGTAATTATCGCTCAGTTATACAGCAATCAGATGCAACACATTCGTTCGCTCTACCTCTAGTTTGTCAAACATGAAAGACAACGGCCGCCATATAGCTCATGTGGTTTGAATAGTCGGATTCCTCGGTAATGGGGGAGTTTTAAGTGATATGTGTATTAAATATAAGTGGCTGATAATATAAGGGCCGTACAAGCAGCTGTCGGCACGAGAAATCGGCTCAGATGTGATGGCGCGAAACAATAACTCTCTTTATTCGGCGTAATATAGGAATTATGCTATCCTTTATAGCTTTGAATGTTTGTATTCTTCTACATTGTTAAGAATGTTCTGATGTATTTCCCGGGTATTAGTCAGAAATTCCAGTTTTGTCTGCCAGTCCATTTTTTATCTTTTACGTATTGTTTCCGGTACTGAACAGAGGCTCACTACAATCTGATGTTGTACAAACTTTTACGTTGTTCAAATAGTAGCATTGAATTTTAAATAAACTTAGAAGCAAGGAAGTTTTCAAAAGGACCTACGCTTATGTTTTTCTGCACTTCACCAGATGTTATGGACATATGTGCTAGCTCAAATTGATATAATAAAAGTCGTTAATAAATACAGAAATGTTTGTTAAAACTTCAAACGTTCTGCTATTTATATCACCCGCTACTAAGACCACCCTCGATACTAAGACGGAACCATTCCGTACCAAATGGCCAAGTCCATGGTAAAAAATGTCTCGATGCTAATATCATTTCAATAAAAAGACCAGTTTATGTTTTATGCCAGACCGTAAGTTAGTCCTATAACAGGAACTCTTCTGTCGTTGTTGTTGCTGTTGTTGTTGTTGTTGTTGTTGTATGAGTTTAAGGCTTTTTTTTCAACCATATTTTGGTAACTTTAACAGGCGGGCATTTTACCTAACCATCTTTCTTAAGAAGAAACAGTCCTAGATCTTCCGTAAAATAACTGCCAACTTTCTCACATAAAGAGATATGGTCAGTAACAGGGTTCACCATGTAACAGGGCTCGAACCCAATCTCAAACTTTGAGAGGTTTCAGTGATTTCAAGTCAGCGGCTCTAACCACTCGACCACGGAGGTCGACTGAACTCTTTTGTACCTTAAACAGTTGATGTTCTATACTAAGTTAGTTGCCCACACGGGTTCTTGTGAACTTTTATCGCAGACGGACATAACAACTAGCACCTCAAAACCACATGACATTTATTACGAATATGTATTTAACCGCTTATCTGAGAAACAAATTCTTCAAATTGCAGGTTTAGGGGAACAAAATAGTTCGAGAAAACCTTACGGCAAAATGGAACAAATGTTTGTGGTTTCTCTCACACAGACTCCGTAGTGTATCCAGATGGAACAAATGGTCAAAATATCTCATGTAAGCAGAAATCAGATATTTTGGTGCTGCCTGTCAATCCGTCCGTCACTTTGTCCGTTTTCTGTACGTCCAGGCATAGTTAAAGTACTCTAGACAAAATCCATTGTCTATATATAGAAATATTTTAACTTTAAGACGAATGAAAAGACTGATTAAAACGCCATTAAAATCGAGTTTTTGGAGACTCTTGGTGCAAAAATGGTGAACATCTGTCCTTGTAGCACATGGCAACATTTGAAGAGAATAAAAGAGTTCATGTAGTTGTAAATGGACTTCATTTATATTATCTATCGTCAGCATAAAACGTATCTTATGAAATAAAAATTAAGTTTTTTTCGTTTGCCAGTTTAATTCAACCGAGTTTGAATACTCTCTATTTTCGTTTATTGAGAAGGAAATGCAGACTGTGGGTGCTGTCTTTGAAAACAGTCGTGTAAAAGTAGTATTTGAATCAGCCCCCTGCTTTGGTCATACATATTTCTCCAAGGGTTAACTCGTGAAAAATACTGTCATTTTCTTCACTGAGTTGTGAAGCATGTGATTTGTGAAAAATGTAATTTCACGCTACTACGCCGTAAAACTTCATTTTGATTTCAGAAAGACGCAAAAAAGTATCAATCCTATATCTATATACCAGTAACTAACAAAGGCATTTCGCACTTGTTTAAAAACAGTTAAATTACCGAATCTATGAAAACAATGTAAACAGCACCGCCAAAGCATACTGATATTCTTCTTGGGACGTGATTCCTTATATAAAGATATGTAAGCGTTTTTGTACAGGCAAATTTTTATGCGTGATATTACACATATTTTTCTTATGATTAATAACCTGAAAAATCAAAGCACTGAGATAACTCGTACTACTTGTGGGACGTTTGTACCTTAGCTAACGAGAGGATAGAACAACTCTACTCGGTTCCATAAATCTACGTCGTTTTTGTCTCTACTCGGTTTCATAAATCTAGATTATATTACAGCCCTGTAAGTACTGTAGTGAGTACTACTTAGTAGTCTTTGCTGAGTTATGTTCAGCGATTACCGCATTTAAATATGTCCACTGAACAATACTCAATAGTTGCTACAAACCAAGTAATGTTCATACAGGAATACTCAGTGGAAAATCTTATTTGAGTTATAACCAATAGATAATACCGGTATTCACTAGCGGTATTCACTAAATTGTCAGTGTGTACTTCTCGGTGACTAATGTTCACTGAACATTGAACAATACTCACCAAGTAGTATCCATGTACTGAGCTTCACTGGACTCTAATAAGTGAATGAAATTATTCGGTATTCGTCGAGTTAATTCAGTAGTACCAGTCAGTATATATGATTTTCACTAATGAATACCCAGTGAGTATTTGGTGTACTAATCCGCTATTTGGTGAGTAATTTCCACTGAGTTCTTCTCATTGAGTAATACTCACTGTGCAATACTCCATATTCAGTTCGCACTCAGTTTCTAATAAATGTATGCATTCAAGAGATTAGTTCTGAAATAAGGGCCATGTTAAAGTATGACAAACAGAGGTTGAAATGGAACTAAATGGTCGACAAAAACTTCCCTCGTTGTCTGCAATGATAAGGCAACTAATGCATAGACGAAAAAAGTTTTTTTTCCATACAGGTATATGCATATTGCAGTGTACCAAATAAGGCATCTCGGAATATTTCAATTAAAGATATATATATCATAGCTCATCACAACATGTATGTGTCTTCAATGGTTCCATGCTTCATTTGAATTATAAAACCGGTCAGAAACTTGACACGTTTTTACTCCATCTGCCTAGTTTTAAGAGCCAATGGTACGATTTTTACTATGAACATATTGGAAAAGAAGACATCGAAGCTTTTTAAAGGCTTTGAGGACTTGGGTTTTAGTGTAGGTATTTGCAAGCTGCGTCATTTCACATGGAAAGTTCCGGTTAATTCGTCTGATTTTTTTTAGCGTACTGTCAAAACCATAGCAGTAAATCCCGTTTTTATTTTTCATATGAACTATGAAAAATGTATTTTTAATATAGACGCACTGCCGTTGCACTCATTATGCAAGACATGCAGAGTACATGACAGATTCTGGATACTTCAGACTCAGTGATATCATCACCCATGAATGTCACATGTAAAGGAGTTGGCTGCATGTCCGCAAGATACACCTTTGTTGCGTCCATGCCATGGGTAAAAACCACCGGATGATAAGGATCGCACGCTAGTGTCAACATAAAAACTTTAAGGCGGTTCTACTTCTTTTTTATGAAGACTTCATATTGATAACATCGAACGCGACTGTCATAACGTTACGTGCCGCGGGTACTCTTGAAAAAACCTTAGGAACTCTGAAAATATTTTCTGTCATTTTTACCGTGGCTTGGAGCAAAGGCGATCTTCAGAGAATCATAACGAACGCCAAATGCCACTGCAAAGTCTAGCAACGATAAGTTAGAGAGATAAGCAAATCGCCCTTAGGCAAAACAATAACTTGTTCATTTAAATACAGTCTAATATTCTACATATCTTTCTTTCATCGAGTTCATAATATTAGTTTCGTCTCGATTCCGCAATTTCATAGCAGCAAAACACTTTATCAGGCATATTAATCTTAAATCATATGAAAGTTTATGTGAGCGCGTACCAGCATGCCGTCCCGCCGATACACATCTTATTTTGGTAATTCATAAAAGTCTATCTACCCCCTGTAAACATGAAGCAAATTGGTCCACGAAAATTACTCTGCCGATTTTTAAAAGATAAAAGATGCCGACATGAAGATCAAACGCTTTCTGCGGCATTAATTTAATAACAACCTCTTGATCCCCTCAAAATGCACGGCCCATTTATTAATTGTCAGATATACTCCAAGACGAAATCGATGTATCCACAATTTCAATAATTTCAAGTCCCTCAGTCACCGATGATTTATTATGTATTTTACTTTTCAATGATGGCGGTGAACCTTCGGTACAGAAATACAATGTAAGAAATATTTTGCTAAAGTAGTCAAGCTTTATTTCGTCGAGGACAAACTGTTTTTTACAAGATGCATTATTGTGCTTTTTATATATAAAAGCTGATTCTAATATTGATATTAATGTCGTTCCATTCAAAGACCAGATTTTTGTATAACCATAAGATTCAAACTGACCAATTATAACAGGCCTTACAAACCAGATACTTGTTAAACTATTTCGGGCTTATAAGTATTTTTTTTATTAAATTTTACATGTTATTTAAATAACAGTTTTTTGTGACCTGATTATTTCCAAAATACATATAGTTCTAGTATTTTTGTTTGTTTGCTGCGTTGCCGATGGTACGCCGGATTCACCCATGCCTATAGTCGGTTTCCGGCGTATACCGGCACACGTTTAGCACAATCGCTGTTATTATTTGTTTTCTGTATAAAATCACTTTTTGTCATGATCTCGAATCTTTCGCGTTTTGCAATACTACCTTTTTTTATAAGACCTAGTATCCATAAAAAAAATAAACTTGAGAACAACAGGATGTTAGCCATGATACAAGAAAGTCATCGGCCTGGTCACACGACTGGAACAAAACAGTACAATATTTTTTCTCTAGGTATAAACAACATAATTATATCTGCTAGTTGGCATGCAAGAATATGTGCTTTTGGTCCACCATTCTCGTTTGAGGCTTAAATATAGCTATGGGAAATGTCACTTTATATAACATGGTACTCAATGATACGGAAAAGAACATCATGAATAAACATAACGTATTCAATAACACAGAAAGAAACATTTTTTTATGTATAAAGCGTTTGCGTGTGAAAGCATGTGTTTTTCATTTACCTGTCAACAAACACTCGAACTGTAGGGCCTATACCTTCACAGCCTCGCTCTATAATATCATATTTAAGTTACAACAATTTCTAGTTTCATCACATATTACATTACAAAGAAGTTTAATTTTATTTTAATTTAATTTTTTTCTATAGGTAAGGGTCTAGTGAAATTTTGTACACATCATCTGTGACAGAGGGCCTTGTTTTAATGAATATTCTCCCTTTGTAACTTTCTCGCTTAAAAGTATATATGGATAGCAACTACTTGAGCGTTCACATTTGGATTTAATACATTGAGCTTAAAATCCTAGGGTCATTACTGTTGCCTAATTTGATGAACTATTCACATTTTGATTGCATCTCGAAATAATTGCATTTGGTCTCGGTCTTAGCGTGTTGGTGCGCGCCAACACGCCAGAACGACAAATAAAGCGCGCCAACACGTCAGAACGACAAATAAAGCGCACCAACACGCCAGAACGACAAATAAAGCGCGCCAAGACGACAGAACGACAAATAAAGCGCGCCAACACGTCAGAACGACAAATAATGCGCGCCAACACGCCAAATCAAGAATGTGTCGTTCTGGCCAGACGCGCCAATACGCCAGAACGAAATGGCAGAAATCAGCCTCCATAATATAACCGTTAGTACACAGCGTAAAAAGTTCTTACCCAAAATCAATCAAACCGCTTTTTTTAAAGCTTACCGAGCAGGTGACATACTCCAAAACTTATCCAACATACAAATGTGATGACATTTTAAACTTTAGTTGTTGCCTGTTCTTGTATACGACAATAAGTTGCTCTTAGTTTATGTGATCTGTTGTTGTTGTTTTGTTTTTTTTGTCTTTTATATCATTATTTCCATAATACTTCAGAAAACGGCTTCGGACAACATTTGCATTTAAAATGCAATGTTATTTTGAATGACTTTAAATGCATAAAATGAATTCAACCCATATGTACCGAGTCTATAGTACATTTAAATTTTCAAGAATTTACATAATTGAATGATCATGCATTACGGTTTTTTGAAAAGGAACAAGATTATTATTTTAACCAAAGCTCATTTTCTTTAACCCATAAGAAAAAATAACAGATAAAAAAGAAAAGTAAATGAATAAATGAAATTTGGAGAAGCAAATGTATCACTTTTGACAGACACAGACATTTGTTTTAATTAAATGTTCATTACAGAATCCCGTAATTCCTTTTTCATGATAATTGAAAAGGTATAACTGGCAACAGCATCGGGAATGCATCTTTTGAGAGATGATGAATGTATGGCTTAACTGACAGCAAAGAATGTGAAAATAGGTACCGCCAATAAAGATGTTACAATAAAATAAAGACAGTAAAAGCCTCCCAGAACCGCCTGGGAACGCCTCGGGAACGCAGAAAGGTTTGTCCGCCGTATGACTGATGTTTTGCTCAAAGTTTATAACGCGGAGTAACGTGTCAATATCACTGGTATCGTTTTCATGAGTTCTTAATGCTAGAAAATCGCAATAATCTTACAGTTCCGTGTAAACTGTAAAACTGCAGAATAAAACAAGTTGATGGGGTATTGCCATGCAATACGAAGTCCCATGTATTGACTTTGGGAGTAGGTGGTTGGGTTTTGTTTTCGGCACATCCTTGTGGTACTGGTAATGACTGTGGGACTGCAGTATATGCATGTACAAGCTACAGAGAGGACAGAAAGTATTGCTATTCAACATTTTGTGAAAGACTTGAGCCTTAAGTGTGACCTTGACCTTGGGAATAGGTAGCCGGTCGTTGTGCATAATACATCCTCATCACATTTGTAACAATTATATGAAGTAATATTGAAATTGGTCCATGCACTTCAAGTATACAGTGCGGACAGGAAATATTGCACTTCAGCACCAACTCACAGAGTTCAAGTCCCTAAATGTGGCATTGACCTGGAGAGCAGGTGACTAGGTTTTAGGCATAACAAACCACAGCAATAGTAGGATTGAGTTTGCATAAACATAACGATCAATGAGCCAATGAGACATCTTTCATTTAAGAAATTATACCCGTTTTAGCTATGTTCATATAACGTCATATAACGTTTAATAAACAGCGATCTGGATTTCTTACGCGCAGTAATAAACCACCATTGATTCTTGTTTCGTTTCCACGATTGAAACGGAATATAGCACTGAAAATAATTGTAAGCTTATCATGTTGCCACATCACACGGCTGCTTGTATTGTGTTCTGTGGCAATCCTTGTTTAGCATAGATTTTTGTGTTGACTATGACTAAACCCAATTTGTCTTAAGAAATGACAAATCAATCTTTTTGTTCACCAATGCATACATGGTCAGAATATGTGCCAATACATGTCTTAATACTTTGCAGCGTCGTGAATCTTACTTATGTAAATAATATCAATTCATTTTATGCATATGTTAGTATTGTTTTAGGGCTTCTAAAAATAGCTAATAATTGTATTCAGACACATCTAATCAGTCTTAATTTTGTATCTTTAACCGTTCTTTAAGTGTGCGCATTTGTGCTTGTTTTTCTTTTTATAGTCATTCATGTCTTTCAGTAAATTTTTGTAACAAATCAGTAACTCCTTTTTTTAGTTGTAACAGTATAAATGTAAATGTTTTTAGAAACTGATTTTCAATAATTGTATTTATGGTTTGAACCATCAAATTAATCATGTTTCATGTGTGCCGCCTGTTTATTGTACTTATGTGCACACATAATGAACAAAATGAATTGAATTGAATAGAACTGTGATAGTTTATAAGTACATGTATTGTTCTGTGCAGTGCTGCTATATACTCAGATATTTGTGTTGAGTGTTTGCCTTTTACAATTGTTGTAAAAGATCTGGGGAAACGCTTTTACTATGTTTAAAAACATTTGATATGCTTTTATTAATTCTTTGTGTTTTACGATATATGCTGTCAGAGAAGCCAGAAGTGTTCTCACACCACTTCAAATTTTAATGGAAGAGACATAACTCTATTCTCACACCGCACCTATGTTTGAATTCCAGTAATACAATCACACCGATATAAGTTTCTTCAGTTGAAAAAAATGTTCACAAATTGTTCACAATCCTGAAAATTTTGAACTATAGATGGTTTAATGGTATATATTATGACGCGCGTAGTAAAACTGAGCTTCTATGAAAACTTTACTTTATCTGGGTATAAGGGCGACCTTTTACAGTGTTGCAAAAATATCCAACGTCCGGAGCTTTTTTATTTTATAATAAACACTATCCTTAAATTATAATGCGAGTTACTATAACTTCAAAACCGGATAGAAATATAGTATATATTTATACATAATATACAAATTTGATATATCATTTGCTGAGTATACTCGTAATATTGGAGGCGCCATGAAGACTGTTCGGTTACTAGAAATTAAACTAATTTAGTACAATCCTATTCCCATAAACTAAGTAAATGGAAAAATATCACATTTTAATAAAAAATATTCCCACAAGCTACTTTTCCTACAACAGACTTACTGAAAAAATACCGGAAGTATTCAGCACGCGACCGGATGCAAATGCCGTTTCCTTTTTGTTTTCAAATGTCGTTAACATATGTTTAACCGTTATTACGATTCATATATAAAATTATTAAATATTTCAAAAGTGTGTTCCGCAAATGTGAAAAAGAATCTTTAAGTGGTCTAATTAATTATTCAAGAACTTTTAAATAGAAGAAATGTGCAAACCGTCTCAGAAAAAGAAACGAGGAACGCAAGCTCTTGAGTATTTGATGGATTTGAACATCTTAACTCAAGTGCCTACAATTTATTTTATGAAATAGGAAGTATAAAGCTAAAATCTTGTCTCTTACAGAACCGAGCTCATACAGGAAGGGATGAACATAATTTTTCTGCCAGATAGTTCCTTTCTCTCTCTC
>JAUMHA010050213.1:0-19490 GCA_032359765.1 Saxidomus gigantea
TGCAATAGGTTTTGATAAATATGCACTATTCTGTATGAAGTAATTGAAGCTGAAACTGGGTCTATGTGCGAACTGTGATGTTTACCTTCTTATTGATTATAGTCATTAGGCTATTTTTATCTAACATTCACTGTTTGGGTCCCTGGTACGCTACACTCACCTGTGTGTACAAGGGGGAAATTTTTCATAAAAACGAGACACAGAAGTTGTGTACAATGTTTAACTTAGACTCTTTACTCTAGTTGGAAACTTGAACTGTTTTGTAAATGTAGTATGCAATGAAACTAGAAACGGTTGTAACTTAAATATGATATAAGTGAGGCTGTTATTTATTTTTCTGAATTAGCTGAAGGTTGTTCGGGTATTTATTGAGTGGTAATTGATAAAATTCTTTAACACGCAAAATATATTTATTATTTAATTGTTTTCAAATGCTATATAGAAAAAAAACTTTATGTTCATTTCCGTGTCCTCGAATACTTTATGTTTATTCATGAAGTTCCCTTCCGTGTCACTGAGTACTTTATTTCAATTTGTAATGGTATGAATACTGCAAATCTGTGGTGCCATTTCACCCTGTGTTTAAAAGCGATTTTCATGCAAGATATTTAATGTTCAGTCGTTAAAAGGGTTCACTGCATGTGATTTTAATCTATATTGTAGGTCTGTGCGACTAAATCTGAAGTGTCGGTTGAAACGAAAGTGAGTGAGGGTATTCTTGCATGCATTATATCAGGAGTACATGTTGTTTACACCACATGTTCCTGTCGCATGATCAGGACTTTCTTGCACTATCGCTACCATCATGGTTCTTTTTCAACAATTAGTTTGTATATGAATAAATCTTCAAAATAACGGTAGTTTTGCAATACTGGAAATATTGGAAATCATGATAAAATCTAGCTGCGATTTTATATAGAAAACACAGAAGGAACTGCATTTATGTGAGTTGAACATATTGGCAGCAAATGTTATAAAATGGTGCCGCTATACGTCGGAAACCGGCTAGGCATTCATGAAAATCAGCACAACACCGGCAAAGCTAAAAGCAAACTAAGCTTAGGCACTTTTAAATAGCCAGGATAGAGAAAACTGTTTATTAAAAAAATATGTAAAATATCATATAATTTCGGATGTTTTTTTTTTTTACTTTTTCTGTTTTTATTTGTTTGCTTGGACTTAAGCGGTAGGCAAAATTCTTCCGGTAGATACCGGGTCACTGCGTCGGGATGATGTAACGTTTAAGATGTGAATACTGCACTGAAATAGCCGGAGTTCCTCCGCCGTCGCCTCAAACGTAGTCCTTATTAAAATACAGTGCAAGTATCCTCCGTGTTTAAAAGACACTTTCATGGCAGATTTTCTTGTGTATAATGTTCAGTCGTTAAAAGGATCCATTGCAGGTGATTTCAATCTATATTGCACGTTTGACTTAATCTGAAGTGTCAGCTAAAAGAAAAGTGAGTGGGGGCAGATATATTTTGTTTAAAGTACATGTTCCAGTCACGTGACTAGGGGTCGTATTCCAGTAGCATCTTAAGTCATTTCTTAAGTATTTTAACTTAAGTCTAAAATTTTTAATCATAACAATTCTCTCAAAAGTAACCGAATGTGTGTATTTTCATTATGATCATTATAGAAAATGGTCATGGGAGATTCGATAAATGTTCAACATGCTGCAATGCACATTCTCCTTTTTAAGTTATCCTCTTAATGAAATTGTTAATTTTAAGGAAAATCTTAAGATTTTTTGTTTATCCGACTCCAGTCATGTTATGATACTCACATACGAACTAGAACAAAGAATCCTTATAAACTTTTGTTTTTCTCATGTACATAATAATATAAGCTTACATTAAACTGATGAAAGTAGATATTTATGTAAAATATCAGGGTTAAAACATAGACTTGTCTGTATTAAATCCCTAGGTGCGTAAGATACCAAATTTCTAGAACGGTTACTTCCCCTTACAGAGCAAAGTAACGAATCGGAGGATACGAGGTACACGTGCTTCTATTTTCTAAAGGTCATATATTGTCTGAACTAGCATCAAAGTTCCCTCAAATTGTTTCTTATACGTGTGAACAAAACAACTGAAGTTTATACCCGCCGTTTTATAAGTCTGCGAGCATTAAATTATTAGTAATTTCCTCGCAGTGTCATTTTGAATGACCTTTAAAGCTCTTTCGTTACCTCTTGTACTAACTTTAAGCATAATCTATACCCGTATATAGTTTTTTTTAGCAAAAGAATGAAAGAAACAAAGCAAGCACGGAAATTATATAATAGATCTGTCTCTGCAATGAAAATGAATTTCGTTTAAACATCTAGGCTGTAACTTC
The DNA here is from genome assembly GCA_032359765.1 of Saxidomus gigantea. NCBI lineage: Eukaryota > Metazoa > Mollusca > Bivalvia > Venerida > Veneridae > Saxidomus > Saxidomus gigantea. Next base: position 2,344 of record JAUMHA010050213.1, read on the forward strand.
TTTTTATTTGAGTGTCTCGTGGGATATCCACGTCTGGACTCTCTGAAAGATTTACTTATCTATTTGTGCCTTTTTTCGTAGACGGATTATAGGGAATAAGAACATCGCTATTTTGCCTCGAATTACTAAATCAATATTTGTTCTTGCTTTCTAATTATTAAGTTTATTCTTTAAAGACGTAAAATTTCTCTTTTATGGCAAGCGTAAAAATGTTTGTAAAGCAAAATAGATGATTAATTTTGTAAGATTCTAGAAAGCAGAAACAAATTTCATTTAGTTTTCACAAAACGAGAAATTTATTTTATTTTATTCCAAAATCACGGTATGAATATATTTATGACCAACATGTAGTAAACAGTACACAAATCATATATACAGTGCGACAGAGACACATACGGACACAGGTCATCTGTAACTTTAATTTCATACAGCCAAATGCCTTTTACACGTTTTAATGTTTAAGGCTACCTGAAGGCACGAACTAAAAAAAAGCTCGAATGATCAGAATCGAAGATACAAAAATAAATAGTTATTTCTCTACACTCTAAGTGACTTTTACCCAATTTTTCTGAAGTATCAGTGAAGGCATATAACCTTTGTTTTGTACAGTTAATTAAGAAAAAGCACTTATCTGTCGTTGCTCATTTTCTCTTAAGATTTAAATTAATGAATAAAAAGCAAACAATGTTTCAGTAAAAGACAGTCGTGATTTGTGTTTTGTAATTAGCTGCTACACGACTCCCAACCCGTATCCCTGATGAAGCTGTATCTAAGACCTTTCCCCATTTCCTAGTTTCAATGTACGTGTATCGCAGAACAATCTATATCGGAGCGATTAAAGTCACAGGATCACATTTACATGTAGCTTTCATTTTATCAAGTAAGATGTCTTACTGACAGAAATGACCTTTATTAGTATTAAAACATTCCTAATTTTGCTTTTTAAATCGGTAAGTACATATTACAATTTAGAAACATAGGGCAGTATTTGTGTCAATGATACTGCCAAAAATAAGGAAGCTTTCTGCAACTCTTTTTCTTGAGGAAGCAACTTGAATATGAAAGAAAGGCACATGTCAACACTGTTTTAGAGTGAATAGAACATGGTTCTATCATTATCCTATCAATAAATGTATGTAACTACATTGTATATCAGTAAATTCAAAGTGATCCTTGGACTTTAACAAAAACCCTACCTAAATTTACCTCCAGACACTGACACTACCGCCATGCAAAATTTGCAAATTAAGTTCTGTACATTGTAAAGTAATTTGCTGAAAACTAATAGCCTGCGAATAGACCCAGTTTAATACAATCATTATGTCATTATGTCAGTTTATTTCAGCAAAAAGGTGACGAAAGTTTTATGCTTGTGCAAAGAGATTTGAATCCGGGCATTTGGGAAAACAGTAATATTTCCGTTTAAGAACGTGCGACAATGCGTTTCTTAAACCCGCACAGCGCTCTTGTTTTAGCGAATGCGAGTTTACACCTTCACATCATATAAATAGACAAATTGCACATCAGCATACCGGTGTCATGAAAAAAACATTTTACAAAATCTATACAGAAACCAGGAGTTTGCTATTCAATCATCGGGCATGGAACCAAAATACAGACAATCGGTAAGATTTTAAAATTTGTCCGATCTGAAAGTCTCTGCGCTATAAATGTTTCAAACTTTAATACGTTTTTCTTTTTTTTTATAACTGCATGAAACTGTCATCATTTATTTCCTTCAACGAAACTATATACATTTATATATAAAATTTCGAAAAATTATAATTACAATGTACATCCCTTGTTACCCGTTCTTCTTACGTTTCAGTTCCAAAACTTAAACTGTACATGTACCCTGAGAAAGTCTAACTTGTTTCTAAATGTGCGACAAGTTACTGGTTTTAGTTAGAACTCTTCGACTAGTCAAGTTTTTAAGCTGGAAGAATTACGATTCAAAATTATGTCTGTACATGAAATTACCTTCAGATCTGGAAGAAAATGGATTACAACGACTGCCTTTTGGAGCTATGAAGTTTAGACCGTCCCCTTTAGCACAGTCTATCTCCAGGCGAGATTTCCGCCATTCTTCTTCGCAGAAATCCTAAATGATCAATGACATGTTGATGGTATTTACAATTATAGGTTACTACATTGTACAAGCAATAAAATGACAAGCAGTTATTATCAAAAAATTCGAAGTTGTAGTGCAATGTACTAGTATATGTAATATTTTCGTCCGCACGGTCAAGATAAATTCGCTTTGTTTTAACAGTGAAGAATGTGTCAGGCAAGGTCCGGCCACATCAGAGTAGCTGAAGCCTTTCAACTAAAAGTATGGCCATGAACGTTCAAACGATAAACAACAGCAATGAATAAGTCCGTGATTATAGACATGGGTGTCCATTTTTATCAAAATGGAATGTTTAAAGGAAGTAAATATTACATTGTGCATGTGAAAATAATATGAAATACAAGTGTTAGTCTCCTTCAGCAGATAAAGTAGGTCAAAACCGATACTGATATTTTATTTGTAATATAAAGAGATACATGTACCTCATTTGTAAGTTTGTTTAGGGTCCTGAAGCTGAAGCCTCCGCTAATAGGACACGTGACAACTTCACGTCTCCATGGGGCTGTAAAATAGACATAGATCTATCAAAAATAGGTGTAGAATACTTTTTTTTAAATTTTTTTTTAGATAATACGTGTTTTGTTAGCTACTGTAACTGTAAGTCTGTATTTTTATATTACTGAGAGTTTTAGTATGTAAGTTTCTAGTATTATCATAAGTGAAGCTTACCTATCCATGGCCATTCATCAAGTATTAATTTCCTCTCATCACATAAGTCTTTGTCGTTGAATTTATTTGCCGGACCTGAATAATATAACATACAACTTTTATCATATTGCACTAAAGTGCAGCAAGTGCTTTAAAAAGCCGCCTGTATTGATCATAAATCTGTTATGTAGAATGAACAAGACAAGGTATTACTATTTTCTTGAGGTTTAACGTACCTTTAAATGGTATTTCAGTTATTTACAAGCGGATAGGTTTTCTAACCATCGGTCGAAGGAGGTTCCATTGCTAGGCTCCTATCCTTCTTAAAACAGGCAACTGTCTAATACAAGCAGACCTGATGTTTATAAAGCGCTCGGGTGGTAACAACAGATATGTCAAGTCAGCTGTACATGTAGAAAAGCGGATAGTTTGCATGCATCATTTTTCATCAAGCATAAATGAGTCTAAAACAGATATCTTTTTTTATTTCACACCACATATACTATAATCAATAGCATTCTAGCATTTTGTACCACGTGGCAGTCCAATTTAATTCCATATTGTACTCGCTGAAATGGAGTCCACGTGACCCATATCGGGACCCACACGCGTCCAAATATGACTTGGTACGGATACCTCTTCTGTCAACGCTACGAATACCGGTATGATAAGGAAGACATTCTTATACATTCTACTGTTGATTTTGCAAATTAGATTTATTGTTGTGTATGATTTACGAATCTTTTTATATAAACAAAAGTCATCCGAAACAGACATAACATGAATATTACTAAACAAAATGACTGTAGAATAGTTTATTATGAAATAAATATATCGGTATGGATATTCATTTTCTTAGCTAGACCACTTTCTATTCACCTAAATGAGTTTTGAATCAAATTTTGAGCCGGAAAAAGTTTAGTTCACCATTCCTACAATTTCAGTATTTCACAATCAGTTCCCAATGGGTTATCTTTCGTAAATATTATATTTTTATATCATTCTAAACAAATATGATAATTTTTTATGACTTTTAAAATGCGCATCGTCCAATAGCCCAACTACACAGACTTACTGAGACGCGAAAAGAAAATTACAAGGCCCTGTTTCTATATAATATTGCTTGAAATACCTTAGCTTTTTCACAGCGGCCCTCATAAAGATCATAATGTTCATGTTAACAACGAATGTGGGTCGGAAGATAGATTATCTATGATTAAAGAAAGATGAATAATTAATGGTGGTTTTTCCTTCTCTATAGTCATTAAGGTAGCTCATATTATTCCGGCCAATAAATACAACACACCGCTGGTCTTTCATACATTTTTCGTGCGTTTCAAATCAAGTTATATAGTGTGTGTGTGTGTGCGTGCGTGCGTGCGTGCGTGTGTGTGTTTGTGCGCGCGCGTCCGTGTGCATGTGTATTGAGCGGGGGGGGGTCTGTATTTTCGCAAAATTCTACTTAAAACCTTTACTTCGCAGCTTCTTCTCGCTATAATAGCGTAAATAAATACCAAATTTACAATGTTGTACATAGTGTAATAGTATCTAATTGATATTTTCATAAAAGATGTTCAATTAACCTTTCCTTAGATTCCAAGCGTAGAAATAAAAAAAATGTACTACCTTCCATAATCTGAATAACATTTTCACTGCGCTTGATGAATTTGATGCAAAGGAACTGTGGTCCACTGAAAAGAACAACAACAACAACATGTCTGATGCTTCATGTAAGTATTTTACGCTGTGTTTACATAACAAGTAAGGCTACTGCAGTGTCCCCATTTGCACTTTCTTTATTCATATGTATTGTGATTTTAAAAGCCCTAAAAATAAATGTTACACAGGCAAGAACTCAGCCCAGTTATAATCAATTGTGACGGACTGATACTTCCACAATAGTTCTGGAATATATAACCAAGAAAGCTAAATTGTGTAGGTTGTTGTGTTAACGTATTATTATTATCATAAATGTATGATAAACGTATATGTAATACATTGTCTCTATTCTGAAGATAGACGTGCATAAGTAAACATCATATATATGTTACATGTACTGCTGCTAATTTTTAAAATAAAATTATTGTGCAAATTCCTGATACATTGTATTAAACAGAAACCGTTGATTAAACTTGACCTCAATTGCAACAATTATTTTAAACGCGCCGCAGCCAATAGTAAAAGGCGATATGTCCGTGTCTTGGCACTGTGCTGATCCGCTTTTCGACATTTAAGTGACAAATTAACACTTTAACAGGATATTTAGGACTTCTCGTCTGATACACAATGTACTGTAACAGAATGCTCACTTTTACGAGTATGGGATCCGTAATGGCCAATTTAGCCTTAGCACTAAGGAGCTGTCCGAAAAGACAAGTTGTACTTAGTTTAGTTTATACTTATTTATTTTAGCTCCATTATGAAGAAAGCCTGTAGCTTATCGAGTCACTCTCGAGTCCGTTTCCTGATAAAAAAAAAACAGTACTGGTATCATATGAGAAGGTACAGTCGTGATCCTATTAGAGCTCGAACTTTGTTTTTCATTACATTGTAGTTCCTTCCTTCACGGATACAAGAAAAGTAAACTCTGAGGCTATGGTCTGTAGAATAAATGTTTTGCATCAATCAAGTTTACTTCGCATGTTCTATATAAAATCAAGGGCGTTATGGAATAGTCTGTAATGCAGAAATGTTATAAACACAAGTATTATACTCACTGTATCATATACTCTGTTGCAAAAGAAAGTGTGCACTTTTTGTTAATTTTATATATATTATTTTTAACAGAAATATTTAAATGTTTGGTATCAAATTTAGAGAAATTTATGCTCAATTTCATTTGCATTGATAGCACATTCAATTGATACTAAATGGAGTATAAAGGTAGTGTTCGAAATTTGAGACCGATATTTTTTATCAAAATAGACATCTTTTAAATATAAACGTGCACACTTTCTTGTGCAACTGAGTATATTTCAACTCAAATATTTTAACTAGTAGACAGGCGACTACACGAGCGACGAAATAACAAAGACGTAAGTAACTCAGTGATACTTATTGCAGAGCGATGAACGTACATTTTATGTTTTTAAATTGAAAGTAACATTTCAGTGCTACATAGTCTTATACAATAAACTTTTGTTTTATTGTTCTACTGGGAGACCAGTCGCTAATAGAACTGTCAACAAAACTTCTGCTAAAATAAAATATTAAGCACACGTTGTCCAGACGAAGAGTGTGACTGCTCACCATTTCGTGACGGCGGAGAAGCAACTTCCGTGACAACAATCGTTCAAATTTCTCGCATGGTTATTACTGTTGCGATATAGCGATCGAATGCTTGATATACCAATATCACGACAATTGATGTAAGGTGAAAATGAGGGTAATATTAGTTTAGATGGTAATATATTCGTTTTATAGACCGATTCCCGTAACAACTATGCTTAAAAAGTCAGGTTGGTGGGGTGCAGATGCGTTTTAGGTACTTTAAATACAATCATATATAAATTAATCAGAACCTTAAGTACTTATGATGGTGCTTATGGGAATTGTCAACAAATACAACACTGTGACTGGACTGATGTTTTCTCTGTCCAAATGAATGTCAATTCCCTTGAAAAGTGATAGATTAGATTGACGTTGAGTGAGAAAGGATTAAGTAACAAAGCTTGCTTTATGATGGTGTAGCATACATTTACAAAAATTTGGTTAATACGCAATCGCATGTCAGTTTCGTAAACAGTTTCTGTATAATCTTGGACGTTTGACTTGATAGTAATTTATATAGCATTATGCATTTTTTGGATTTTCAGGGTTTCTAATATTATTATTGTTTTTAACATTAAAGGTGTCAAATTGGTAACCCTTTGTTATCATGTACAGAGATATGATATTAAACTGGCACAAAAAAAGTTTCAATTGATTGACTGAAAAGCAATGAAATTATTGGCATTTTACTGAAAATGCTGAAATTTACTTATTTTCTTTTGTGGTGGGGTTAGTAAAGGTGCCTATATGGTTTTATTCTGCTGACTATAATTGTTATTTTTATGTTATTTGTAATATATTATGCCAAGCGATTCACCTAGGCATTTATAAGTTTTTGAGTATGATGGTGACCTCAGATACTGATTACAAGATTTACATACGTAGAAAAATCTTGCAATTTATGATGACACCAACTAAAAGATGAGTATTCTTTCTATCAAATAACATGTATATAATGTCGTTAAAATGTGTACTGTTTTATAGGTAACAAATTTACACCCTTAGCCCCATGAAAATACGAGAATTTCAAACAGGATATATTCATAATTTCAATCGCACCTTTTATTGGCATGAAAGTAAGGTGAGTCGTTTATTGGTTTTAAAGGCGGTGGAGTGGCTGAGCTTTAACTGTTTGAGTACACTCTAGACTTGTTTTTAGTATTACAATCACCAAATTATAATCTACTAGAAGACAGAAGCAAAGAAAATAATTAGGATATTGTTATTCTAAAACGCATCAATCATTATTTACCACCTTTGTAACACTTACATTTAAATAATAAAGCAGACCTCACTTACCCTTCTGGTCCATATTCTATTACTTTGAAATGATTGAACCTCTCTTCGGTTAAACAAGTTCTATTATAAAGCAGCTTCTTCTCAGAACAACTTCCGCTTATACCGGAAGTTGCTCTATTTTGAACGTGTCTTGACTTCCGGTCACATGCCCATCGATTTTTTGTCCGTTGACTCCATATGCTTGATTTTTGAACGTAGACCTCTTGCATTTCTCGCACTTTAGGTTCATTTCTTAGATTAAGCAGCCAGACTCTTGTCTGCCATGGCATCGGAAATCCAGACTCATCCGGCGGACTTTGGACATATTCGGGGAAAAGGCATTCAGATGTTGCTGCTGGAAATATAAAAAAGTTTTTTTCAGTAGAAATCGACTTAATCTAGGCAGTATCAAAATACATATAGATCAAATACAATCAAAGTGTACGTAGAGTTTAAAGTTCCCAATCCATTCGGTGAAAATAATTTATTACAGGGTCAATTCCCTAATATCTAAAAATGTAATGTGATTCTAAAACCAAAAGTCTCAAACAAGGCATTTAGAAGAATTTTAAATAAATAATACAGCACCAAACCCATAAACGCCGTTATTTCTAGGGACTGCTGCATGTACATCGTGCATGATTGATGGACATTGAAATGCGCCAAACACAATTTCAGACCAGTAGTTTTACGCTTATTTGAATTTTATTTATGGTTTCTGTTAATAATTAATTTAACCTGACGCCAGGTGTCACTCAAGTGACCTTAATACGAATCATAAATCGTCATCACCTTATACATGTACAAATAAATGCACGTGGAAAATGTTTTCTCAATGCGTGCCATAGTCAAGTACCGGCAATGCAAATTTCAACGTTTCTGTGTATATTGTTTAAAGTAATCTTAAGTCCACTTTTTGCATAACAATCCGATAAAATGAAAATTATAATAGTCATCAGAAATTTAATTTTGACCAATATTTTCAGATCAGAATATTTTGCAAAGTTTCTATTGAGATTAATATAGGGGAATCAGATAGATCCCATTTTGAGTTTATAAGGGGCCATGCCCATTTTAGCAATTTTGGTAGCTATTCATGAGGTGATTACATGTACCGAATAAATTCAATTTCTCTTAAACTTAGTGCACTGACATTAAGTACTAGATGCTTTAATATTTGATCAATCAGACTGTTGATATTTCCAATCCTTATATTATAAAGCAGACCTTACCATATGTACCACATAAACCACATTCATTTACTGAATTGGAAACCTATCTATCCAAGACAGGTGTTTAATTAAACATGTGTAAATTAAATTACAATTATCAGAAAAACATTGCTGTTAAATAACCACTATACGTAAACCACTCAATATTGCTATAAATATTTCACACTCTGGTCCCGAACTAAAATACCAAAAACAATATAGGCAATTACTTTTCGGCCTTAATATGTCTGCTATAGATCGTTCTTTATTAGTTAATTGAAAACTTGACAAGAGTTAAAGTGATTTCCATCGAAGAGAGTAAACTGCTTCATTGACAATAATACAACTTGTTATTGATTTAGGGAGATAGCGGTTCACGAATAATTCATGTAGCGAACATTTCTGAAATATTAACCATCGCAACGTTTACATCCAATCAGGTAATTAAGGTGCCTCCATGGCTCATAGGTGTTATAACATATCTGCACAAATCGCAAACGTTGCATCGTGAGCTCATCTTGACATAGAATTATTTATATCAGGTTGGGATATGTCTGCGCATAAGGGAGTTATACAGGAATAGACGTTATATAACATTCTGCATGCGTCATTTGGTCACTGATCATTAAATAAATGTCAATCATGATTGTCATGAAAAATGCAATATGCCATTAATATATTGCTGAATAAGGTTTGTACACCGATTTTAGTGTTTATTAGCTTTTTCCATACGAGATGTCGTTATGCAACGACAGATCGGGATTAAGTTTCCTGTTCTCAATTTATTCTTCTTATACATTTTCCTTAGTTTTTAAAAAAAAAATGGCTTTGTCGTTTTTCACATTGGATAGTGTCATTTATTGCTGATAGAGGCTCTTTTCCAAACTTTAGCGACCGAATAGCAGATATCCGATATGGTGATCAGTTTGTCAACATTACATCATTACACCCCTTTTAGAACATCGAAGTTCAAGGATATTCTTCTAATATTGCATGTGGTATCATTTTTCATAACTTGAATTTTCTTTGCACTCTCTCTTTTTTATCCACCGGTGCCCCTTCTCTCCGTAACTAAATGAATTGGCGTACGTGTTATTTGTAACTTCATTAAACCTTTAAAAGCAAATCACGAGGAAAAGGAAAAAAACATATTTGTAGCGTTGTTGAAGTCATGTTGCTTACAATGCAAAATTACCCTACACACTTTGGCTGTGTCTTGATGTAATATAAACGTCTTGCCTAGCCAACATTTAACAAGTCTGAAAGAAGTACCACCATAAATTTGACAAATGAACAAGAGCTAGGAACTTGACATAATTCAATAAAGAATGTATTTTTCCGCGTCCTGTAGATGTTGGCATTAATTAGACATTGCCTTAACAAAGTTAACTGAATGTAACATATAGTCACTACTCGAAACAAGTAACGTAATTGATTTCAGAAATAACATAAACTCCCTCTTGGTAGGAAGTAATAATCGAAATTGTTCCACTTTTGGTACTGTAATAGAACTGCATTATAATATTAGAGTTTGCATTGTACGTGTACGCTTTGTTGTTATTTTAATGATGTATTAAGAAATGTTGTTCATAACATTAACAAAACTTGTTTTCTCAATAACTGCACCTATATGTTTTATGTATCAATGATTTAACCAAATCATGCACTGTATGCTGACGTAGGAAATGTTTCTGACGATCAACAAACCGGCGTAAACGTTGCAATGGGCGTTTTTATTGCTTCTCGGCGGAGTTGGGTAATTTATAACATTGAATTTGCGAGATCTGCCGGGGTTTTTTTGCAGTTAAATTGAATATATTCAAACATATCTTAATAATTACATTCATAATATTTTTTTATTTATACTTTATGTTCATTTAAAACAACGATTTAAATGTTGATGTTATTCAAACTTTCTTTGCCAAATCATATATCAATATAAAATAGTCTATCAAGATATAAATAAAATATTTTTGTAACAAATAACCAGACATATTTTCAAAAACATAATTATCCGACTACAAAAAAACAAACTATTCATCAAAGAAAATTAAAATAAACGAGCGAAGTTTGTTTTGACCATACATATTTCCTTAGGAAGGTTACTTTAACATAAATTGAATCAAAGTTTCGTTCTTGTCAATAGTAATTCACTTGCTGTAGGCAATGAAAATCATAACTCGATTTTCTAACAGCTGATTCCGTGAATGCTTAGGAGCCGGGTTTAATGGATTTAATTTAAGGCCATAGCGGTGTAATTGCCGTTCTAAATAGAAGCCGAAAATGAAATTATTTTCTATGTGATAGCCGATATGTTTGACAGAGGAAGACAAATAAAATCCCATTCTATGTAATTACATGATACGCAAAGAAATCTGATTTGACTGGGATGTCATTTGTGAGATACTTGAGCCTTATACTGCTGTAAATCATAGGAGAAGGGATTTGGTGGTTGAGAAGAATGTAAGTTAAACGATTATCAATCAAATATAAAGACCATCCTGAGTGAGAAATTCGCAGTATGCGCTTTATTGTATAGTACATAGTTGTCCTGACAGAGTATTAAACTCGATGGTATAGAAAGATTGGGGTAATATCTCTGAAAAGCCATTGTCTCATTGACAGGCATATCGTTTTCCTAACCTGTTCGACACTTGCTTACTCTTATATCAAAGACAAATGCTAATGTCATTTCTAATACTGTTATATAGGATTTAAGATACAGATGTTTTATAGTGCTGATACATGTTACTTTAAGTCATTTGTCATATCTGGAAAACAAAAAGTAATATGTTTATATCAATAATGAAATTGACTTTATATAAAGCCTACATGTACATGTAAAATAATGTTAAATATAAACAATGTATACACGCCGTCAAGTTCTTTTATGTTCTCTTAAGTAAACTAAACACTTAACCTGCGACTGAAATGAACAAATTAAAATTACTTTTCGTCCCATTATATTTGTGGAAGTATAAACTCAGTCAACCAGAAAACATCATTTTGCAGTCAGTTGACAAGTATTTTGCGGGTAACTATATGTTTTTAACAAGACAAAATGGACTCAAAAGTACTCATAATGAATCTGGAGGAAATAACTAAAAAATCACCAGATATTAATATCAACTGGAAATTTGAATTACTACATCTAAAGTATTACATTCTGAAGCTTTCTTCCGACAATTTTCGAACGTAACTGACTGTATTGTATACTGTAGACGAAACCATATAAATTTGATAAATTAAGTTTGGCAAATCCCCGTGTTGTATAACGAATATATATCCGGGTGGAACAAAAAAAATGTTGTGCCGAGTTGAGATGTGCTGTAAAGTCGTTTTATGAAAACACTAATTTTAAAACATCCTTTTATATGTCACCAGACAACGGTTCTAGGTCATATTACTCATAAACTTAATTAATATCATCGCAGACACTCACACAAAAAAGCGAGAATCCACAACGTCGAAAGTAATATAGCGACTAGCGGCTTTTAAATCAAGAATTATTGACTTGGCATAAGCGGCTATTGCCTTCGGAAGTCATTTGTTCCCCTCGCGTGTTAAAACCAATCATTTATTACATGTATGTCCATTCTATGTCATTTATAATAAACAGTTTCGTAAAAATACATAAAGGAACATTTTGTTTATTATATTATCAATCTACAATCTCGATATTTGTCTGTAGCTCTGGAGTGGTATTTTGATAAGTTTTGACCAGCACGCTATGCTTTCATAATACTCAGTAGCTGTATTTAGGACGGCACATTCAGGTAGAATTTTGTCCCATATTCATTACTTCTATAATGTGATGCGAAATATACTTATTTTGGTTTATAAATGCTTTACGAGTATCGTTTAGTTTAAATAATATTTATTCTCGAAAATATATGTATATATAAATACAAAGTACAATGTACAAATGTGTAACAATATATTTGGAATCTGAAAACAAGTTTTCAAAGAAAACTTATATTAATTTATTTTCCGGGAAAATATTTGTATATGACACTTTTGATAATCCCTTTCTGTATAGTTAAAGAGTTACTTTCAGAGAGATATTTGAAAACTATCAGTACGTACATGTACTTACGAGTGTAGATTTTCTTCCTAATACAATGTAGACCACATGTCGCTAATTGGATATAATTACGAATATTTATTTTTTAAACATCTTACATATATCACTTCAGAGCTCAGTTGGTTGTTTATGAAACATCTCTTTTAGTCAAACTTTTTTTAAGTGCTTACTTTTACATTTTATAAAAGCTGATATATAAGTTGTGTTAGAATTTATTTCTTTGGAGAAAGCCTATCATATGTGTATGTAGGCCGTGCTGCTTAGTAAAGTGTGTTCTCTAAGGTGCACTAAGAGAATGCGGAATGCTACCAGTCGTATACAGGTTTATGGACTTCTTTCTACTAACTCTGTGTTGCATGTTTGCCAGAAATACTGACTTTTAAATCCAAATATGCCTGAAAAACTATTGTTATGAATACAATTAGAATTTTAAAATCCAACCAGTAGACATTTTAAGAATGAAGGATGTGTGGTCAAACTGAAAATCTTCTTTTTCTAAAATATTCTACACACTTACTTTAGAATGTTAGAAAACTGTTTAGCAAAGAAAGTAACAAACAAATGTTACTGTTATTATACATCAATATGGCTGAGTCGAGTCAACATTTTTCCTAAGTCATTTCTATCAAGCAATCTGCATACTTGTGTTTGTTTCTAAAATATGCAATTTGTTTTCCCGTAAGTTTATTTAATGTACTCATTTACCAGCTTCAAACTAAAAATTAAGAAACAAAGAATAAAAATCAAAACAAATATTATATGATCTAATATTAGTACATGTTTTACTATAGTGATAAACATAGAATTATTCCGCATGGAGTCATATCGTACTCGGGTGGAATCCAATACGGTTCGATAAAGGGTTGTTTACATGTCGGATTGACCAACTTATTAGTTCATAGATATGTTAGATTGTCATTTGGAAACAAATGCCAGCTGACTTCCCCCAGTTCATTAAAACGCAATGACTTGTCATTTAAAGAAACGGAAATTGACAAACACTGTAGACTTTCTTGTCAAAATCCATCAAAAGTATCCGAAATAAAACATTGACGATGGACAACTTAATAGCCTTGTCCAGGAAACATACACAATGACTAGCATGAATAATTAACCAACATTTCAACTACAGGAAACTAGGTATCTTCTTGGTACACTAAGCTAAATGATTCTTCTTGTTCTTCGCTTAAAGCTAACAATTAGCACACGGAACTTCCACTCGAGCAAATCTTTTGTCGTTCTTATTCGTCGAATAATATTCTAATATCCTTTAATCTGATAAATACAGTCGCAATCATACAAAAAGTTTTTGAGATTGTATGCCTTTGTATGAATCTTCAAGACTGAAGATTTAAGGAAATGCTTCCATGATACTCACTTCTTCCAGAGCTCCTTCAGCTTGGTATGAAGTTAAAACACGGTTTTGTAAATCAAGACCGGCAGTTTTGTTTTATCTATAGAAAGCATGGGAAAAACAGATTGAATAGAAATCTATTCAGATGTGACAATGTTCCATTGAGATTTATTTGAAATCTCTGCACTTCTAGAAAAAAACAAAAACAATTAGCACCTTTGGCAGTAGTTTTCCTCTTTTGCCAATTGCCCGCCTCTGTTGAATGAGATATTAGCAGATATTTAACTGAATTAGGACTCTCAATTACTATCGTGACTGGGGCTAATTCTATCAGGCGAGATAGAAAACAGAGAATTTGACGATTTACACGTACCAATCAGACCTTTAAGCACATTCCAGTTTCTTTCAAAAGCGTATGGCAATGAAGTGGTAAAAGTCTTAACTAGGTCGAAGTAAATTTAAAATCTACTTTATCAGAGAGTGTAAGGGATTATTAAGCGGATATCTGAGTGTACTGAATCCAGTATAGCATGCAGACTACATTCTAGCACGCTGTACTGAAAAAATGAAAGCAAACCCTAATACTTAAACGATCGCAGTATGTACGTATTGAAGTCATTCATAGTAGGCCGTATACGAGAAAGCAAAAAAATCACTTCATTTTAGAAGTTTTTAAAGTTGATTGCTGTTAGTAGTAAAATGCCTGTCTTTTATTTAATATTTGATTATTGCAAAATATGTGCGTTTTTTTAATACGTTGCCTGGCCAATAATATCTAATAGTTTAAGCTCACTCTAAACAACGTTGATTTTATTGTACAAACTCATAAGAAATAAAAGGGTTCATTTAGGTGAAATAGATACTGACTCGCAGTAAGCAAGTTTATTTAAAATCATCATCACTAACCCTTTCTAGTTTAATGCTATAAAAGCTTAAGAACTAGATGTCTAATTTTCAACTTAGTCTTGTAAAATATATGAAAGTTACCTTGCAATGACTTAAAATGGTATATGAACGGATTTCTTTCGGCAAAACTGAGTTTTGTACTTTCAGTCTACTTTATATTCAAGTAAGTTTGTAACACACCTAGCAGAATTTGTTTATGGTTAGACCGACACAGGATTTTACAAGTCTTGCGAATTTCATTATGCATTTACATGCCGATCTATTGATCCTTCGTGTTCCTGAGACGTTCAACGACACCTAAGAAAAGCTCAGTCTGTGAAACGAGTTATACTATTATAGAATTATATCGATTTGCATGCCGTTAAACCGATAACTCGTAAATGTTATGGATATTTGAAATCAAAGTAAATAGTTGAATGTAAAGATACAGTTTTATGTACAGTATTAATGAATGGTTTCATATACATGTACAGTATAAACGATTACAAGTAAATATTCGTCATTAACTTGTAATCAATTAATGTTAGAATTCTGTTCACAAATTTAATTCGGTAAACGGACATTAGCCACTAGGACATTAACCCCTGAGTTTAATTTTGCATACGGGCGCATTAAGCCTTCGTGATTTTGCAAACGTTTTAAGGTGAATATAACAAATGTAGCCCCTGGACCAAATTATCTTTCTAAATGTTTAAGCTTAGAATTATCTCGTAATGCTATAAGATTATAAATAAATATGAAGGAATAATATTCAATTTAACCTTTGTTTATAGCGTTCAATCGAATAAAATTTAGGTAAATTTGGGTTTTTTAAACCATATTTTTTGCATAATACATTACTTTATAATTTCATTGTTGAAGTAGCATCCAGTGACATTTTGAAATAAAATGAATTTAGAGTAAATTTTACATCTTCTTTCTTCAAGACGAAAGGCCCTTGTTTTAAGCAATCGAACAAATTTTACTTTATTTTATGAGACGACATTCAAATTCAAAGGACAGACGACGTCTTAAAATAGCAAATATTAAATTGGCAACATAAAAAATTGTAATATATGATTTTTGGTGTTTGAAATGAACAATTTGTAATCGTCAAATGAGACATATACACGCCAGTCTCCGCTGGTGTCAATTAAAATTGAGATATGAACTCATTTGTCTAAATGTATCAGTTTTAATGCTTTTTGGTCGTCCGTTGTCAGTGATTTATTGAAGTTATCAAACATAAGAGAAGCATTTGTATTTGATTATATTCTAAATTCAATGTACATTATGTTAAAAGTATGAGAAACCTCATCTTAGAAGTGAATATAACTGGCTTTTATTTATTTATGATTATATTCATTGCTTGGTTCTCTGTATTATGACTCATAGACTGAAGAATCAAATGATGGCCCTTTTTCGTCTTTGAAAACATCTTCGGCTGATGTTTCTGAAATGCAAAATGAAAAACATTCTGCATATTTGATAAAAATTTTATTAAAAGTTCCAATGCAAATATTTTCTTAAATGCATGTACAAGGTACAATTGAAGTCGGTACAATGTTACGTGTACATTAATTTTAACTACACACAACGAAGATGCATGGCTTTTATGAACATACAAATCATCTACAGAGGCATATGCATTTTGTTTTCTGTGGTCTAAAGGGACGCTTGTTTCGTTTCACTTTTAAATACGTCATTATATACTAAAATCAGAAAAATATGTTGCATTTAGTTTTTTCATTCCTTCTTGAAATTCTATTACAGTACTTCTTTTACTATACATGTATACCCTTGATCTAACAGTTTCTATAGCTCTCCACGTTTCCGCCTTTCTTTTGAAATAGTCGAGGGTTACATAACACTCACATACTGGAAAATTCAAAACTATCTTTTTTTTTCATTTTTAACATGACAATGCCTGTGGCTAAGACGATGGGACTTTCTGCACAAATATCTATTTCAACATTTTGCATGTATTTCATACTAAGTGAGAAATTAATGTGGTCGGAAATGGTAATATTTCTATAGGCAAATGCATACAATTAACCTTATTACGTAAAATACACTGCGGACAATTGTAAAAGATGCTTTAGCCGCGTAAGAAAAATTATATTTGGAATTAAGCCGAAATAATCATTCTAACACTATTAGAAATTTCTCCTATATACACAAAGAAGGATCTGAGCGTGATAAAACTATGAAGTATATCACGCTAGGCGTCCGGAACTATTTTTGACTGCTGAAATTCCCTCCCGTGTAATTTTCACACAACATCTA
>JAUMHA010050324.1:0-15303 GCA_032359765.1 Saxidomus gigantea
AATTGATTTGAACATGAGCCCTTGTATTATAGCCAATGGTAGTCAGGTGAGCGATATAGGGCCATCATGGCCCTCTTGTTTAAATTTATTTTTGCCATCATCATTTATTGTAACACTTCTTTTTCAATTGCTTAGTATTTGTTGCACAGAGAAATAATAGCTATGAAAAGTCACGACAAAATTTATATGATATTTGTTAGAGGAACTTTTCTTGTTTTCATGAATTTATTTTTTTATTTTATGCACCCATAAAGAGACATGTTCTATAGATAGTGATATGTCACTTACAACCATTCAAACTTCTGTTGGGTCTGTTAGAGGTATGGTACTGTTTTTTTCTTTTAAAGTTTATTTTCAGCTTGAGTTTACTTCAAATGACATATTTTATCAGTCTTTTTTTCAGAGCAAAGGAAATTGTAGTTTTCTATAAAAAAAAAATGCTTGCAACTTGTATTTACTATTTACTTTTATTTGACATTGGTAAAGTTTTCAAGTACATGAATGAAGTATTTGCTTTTAGTACTCATTAGTAGGGACTGGTACTGAAATCTGTCAAGACTGTACTAAGAATGGTAGAGTGATTGCCCTTTATTGTGGAATAGTCAAAATTCATCTGACAGTCATACAAATGTTGTAGCTATGCTGCATAAACATTTTAATACATTTATTTAGATATCTTAAAGTCACATTAGCATTGTAGCTTTAAGGATTTTTAGTTTTCATGTAGGCAGATTTAGTCATTCCTTAAATTTAAACATGAAATTTATTTCAGGTTGAGCTGTTAAGATTATAAGAAACTTTCACTGATTGCAAATGTGGATGGGAATATCGGGTTTAAGGGTAACTATTTTTGGTGGTAATGAGGCTCTTACCAGGTAATGCCAAAATTGGTTACTCAAGAGCCAGAAACTCCCATCTGCACCTGAAGTCAGTGATAGATTTTTCTTCTTGCATACCATATTCTTTGAATAATAGCAGAAAAGAAATAAAACTCATGACTTTACCTTTAAGTGCTATTTTCTTGTAGTAGCGTATTAATTTATGCATTAATTCATAAAAGCAGTTCGTTCTGGCATCATTCAGAGTGTCATCTTACAAGGGGGGTGTAAGATGAGATTTTCCAGAACTGATAAAAAATGCAGGTAGCCTGATCGGTATGCAAGAACCCCAGATGTTTGTGTGTGTTCTTATTGGTACAAAATTTCTTATAGAAAAAAGTATATAGACAGTTCAATATGTCACAAAAAGTGAACATTTTCTGGTTTGCATCAATATGATTCTCCTTTCACAGTGTCTGTGTGAAATATCTTCACCGGGTGTGTTTGAAGAATGCAGAAAGTACAAAACTAATATATGATATTAAATCTACGGTATTTCCCCGCTTCTAAGACGAGGAAATAAAGTCCCGCTTTTAGCCCCAAAGTAGGGTCCTTGTCTTATAAGCAAGGCCTCGAGAATCAACCAAAAATCAATATCAATCCTAGCTACATTTGTGATGAAATCGGCAATATCGGATGTCGTCCCGCGAGTGTTTATGTGCAGACGACAGTCGAACAATTACCGGTACCGTACGTTGGCAAATTACGTTATTTTGTTAACTCACCTCCGATGTTGATCGCCAATGTCGGCAATTTGCAATTATTTAAAGAATCTGAAGGTAAACTTGGCGAGTCTATTAAAAAACCACACAATTTCCACAGCAAAGTAGGGGGGTCATCTTATAAGCGGATCGCCTTATAGGCGGGGAAATACGGTAAACAGTTACTAAAGTATGACTAAGCTATATGGCCAAGTATGGCAGTTTAGTTGTGAAACCAGCAGTTGTGGCTCAAATCTCAGCTCAAAGAAAATCCACTCAGTTGATCAGCTGATCAGGTCAAGTTGTTAGAGTCGCTGACTTAAAATCAATGTAACCTCTCATAGATTGAGGGCCATCAGTTTGAGGCCTGCTACCAACCATGTCTCGTTATGTGAGAAAAGTGGTAGTTTCTTATGGAGGGTATGAGTATAGTACTGGTTTTTCCCAGGAATGATGGTTAGGTAAACTGCCTGCCTGTTAACATGACCAAAATATGGTTGGAAAGGGTGTTAAACCCCTACAACCATCACGATCCACTGACCAGCTGTGATTGTGAGTAATTTTGGGACCAGTTGTTTGTCAGGGTTATTAGGGAGGGCTGTTTAGAAAGATTTAAAAATGAGTTGTTAACTTTTGAAGTACACTTGACATGTCTTTTTTGTGCTAACAAAAGAACGGAGGAGTTTATCATTACGTGAAGACTATGCCTCTGATACCAGTTATGGAGGTATGAAACATGTTCATGTTGTCCGTATTATACATCATGAATGTGTAAGAATAGAAATATAGCTCTGTGTAGTTGTTTCTTTTTTCCATTTGTGATGGTTTTTAATAATTGTTTCCAAATTTTATGTTTATATGGTTTCTCATTTTGATTAGTTCGAATTTTGACAGAGGATTGGTAGAAAACTGGGTTTTCACAGTCCAAATGGTTGAGAGTTGAAATATAGAATGTTGTGTTGAATAAAGTAGAATTTAAATTTTGTTTCCAAGCTTGCTGGTGAACTGTTATTGCATTTTAATTGGATTTTATTTGGCCTCAGTTTCAAGTCTTGCACTTGTAGATGGAGGAGCATGTTTAGGATCTATTTATTCTTTTGCAACAGAAGTAACTCAGATCCAGTGGGAGTTTAGTTCCAGATTGCATGTTCTTCTTATTGATATTTTTTCTAAGATAATTTAAAGAAATCATGGAAATATAAATATCCTGCCTAGTTCCTGATTTGTAAGATACATAAATGAAATCAAAAACTTATGTTAGAAAACAGATAGCTTCTAAAAATTTGCAACTTAGTAGGTAATATGATGAATGCTAACAGTGTAAACACAGTAGGAATCTGCTAACATCATGAGAAATATTCACAAAAAGGAAGCCATACCTGTATCCGAAGTATTCTATTAGGGATAAGAAAATATTTTCTGTCAGAAGATCTCTTTTGAATAACTAAACAAATCATCGAATCTAATTTAGCAATAATATCAGTCACGTAATTTGTTTGTGTTTGACCATTGGATAATTCTTGGCAAGTGAATGATTTGGAATTATTTTTATTTATTTACAGACGATATAGACTTACATAGATCAAAAAGAAATGAAGAAACACCAAATTTGAAAAAATCCCGATCACTTGGAGGAAGTCTGAAGAAGCTTTTCAGAAGAAGTCGTAAAAGATCAAGGTCACAAGGACGTGGGGAACAGTCAAGAGAAAGTTCAGTATCGCGTCAGTCTCGGTACACGTCACAGGGTCCTTCAAGAGAGGGGTCATTAACTAGGTCATCTCAACATACCAGTCAACAAAATACTGTCATATTATGAAAATAGTTATAAAATTAGACATTATTTTGAACAAATTTTACATGGTTCTCACTAGAGCGTAGCAGTCCAAAGAAACAATTTTAGATGTTTTTGTATACTGGAGCTTTATTCTTTTGATATTTGCTTTTATGCATTATGTGTTTAGAATTTATTTATTTAGAATTTCATTATTCCCCCACAAACTATATTTGAAGGAGTCGTCAGACAGCGGGTCACGTGTTTGGGCGGTCTGTTGTAGAAAGTTTGTGGTTTGAACTTTTGAAGAATTAAAATGAAACTTCACACACATTATCACTATGATGTGTAGATGTGTGTGACAAATATTTCGGGAGTGTCAGTCAAGTAATTGCAGAGTTGTGCCCCCTTGATGTGTATACTGGCATATTAATGTATTTAAGGAATGGCAGTGAAACTTGGCATACTTGATCACCATACAAAGAAGATGTGTATGAAATATTTTTCGAGAGGCTCCTTCAAAGAATTGCAGAGTTATGCTTCATGCACTTAGAGAAATGTGTATACTTGCATATGCAGTTTATGTCATGCACTGTTATATACTTTCCAAAGGATTTGGATGAAACTTAGTAGACAGTGTTATGTTCACCAATAGATATATACAACATTATATTTTGTGAGACTCAACCAGTGCAATGCAGATATATGTAACTTGTGCTATGATAAATATGTATACATTCATTGAAGTTTACATTTAACTTTGAGGCCTAAACTCCTTCAAAATGTCTTTTAAGGAATCACAATGAAATTTTGCAGACAGAATTGTCATGGAGAATACCAACGATTGCCCAAAGTATTGCAGAGTTATGCCCCTTGGACCTTATAATAATAAAGTCTTTGTTTACAGACAAATATGATTCTTCTGTAGCAATGCTTTTTTTAAGCTCAAGCAGTGGATAGGGCCTTAGTCGTTTAGCTCTAGTTTTCTTTGTATTAAAACAGAAAAATTTGAAAAAAACTTTATTTTTCCACCCTTTATCCGGATTCCCATATACTAACCATATAGAAATCCTTATTTACTTTAAACAAGAGTTTTATAGAATCAGAATGGCTAATATATATGCTTATGTCCACTAACATGTGTCTTATTATATATAGAAAATATATATATGTATATATACTGGATACATGTTTGTACTTGTGTGCAAATTTAAATGCTATCTATGCAGTAGTATAAGCATTGAAGGTCCAGTTTCAACATGTAAAAGATGCAATCTTTATCTAACTGTAGATGTATTTTATTGTTAAATAACAAACTGACAGGTTCCAAGCCTTGGAACCTCTACTCAGAACAATACAAATATGTAAAAACCCAATAAGATTGTCACAAGCATTCCTTTGGATTTTCCGGTAATTGTATTAAAGGGGAATAACCTGAACTGGATCTTTGTGCTAGCTAAGCGTTATATTTTTACAGATTTGTCCTCCTTGGTCTGCCCTTTCAGAAGGTATTTCATAGTGTGCTCAAAACTTTCCCTGTCCAGAAAAAAAAACGAAAAAATAAAAGGCTATATTTCTTAAGGTTTTATAGAATGATGTAGTAAATGTATATTTATTTTATGTGCACTTGTTTGGCTGTGATTGACCACCAATTGAAGCATTTTTTGCTCTTTAAAAAAAAGAAATGAAAGCGGCCAGTGCAACTGTCATTATCATAGAAGTGTATATATTATTTGTATCTATTTATTTCCATAGTTTGATCTGTAGACAGTAAGTTGTGTTTTGTATGTTGTGAGTAGCCAATGATACATAGCTCCAGAATTTTTATAAAAAAAGAGTGACTTTTATTTCAAGGTTACATAGTTACATTTTTCATTGAAGACCATTTCAGCAATTACCCCACCTGAAGTCAGCTTAGACAGTCAGTGCATAAAACGTTAGACTTGCTTTACTTTCAAAACGGAATTTTTCATTGTGAGTTTTACTTATTCTGTTTGAATACGATCATCTCTAATAAAAAGAACTCAAATACTGGAATGTACATGATACTGGGTAGGGACATGTTTCATGTGTTACTTTTGAATGTTGACTTATGGTTGATCTTATTACAGT
Organism: Saxidomus gigantea; assembly: GCA_032359765.1. Classification (NCBI taxonomy): domain Eukaryota; kingdom Metazoa; phylum Mollusca; class Bivalvia; order Venerida; family Veneridae; genus Saxidomus; species Saxidomus gigantea. Next base: position 5,463 of record JAUMHA010050324.1, read on the forward strand.
TTTTATGAACTAGTATACAAGGTTGTTTCTGTTTGTATGTGCTACTTTAACTCTGGGTTTTGCATCAGTCCACACCTTGAATGTCTGAGCATGTTTGTAGTATAACAATGACATCTAGTTTCCATGACAACTCTGTGCAATTTATTCTATACAAATATTTTTTGTCATACATGTAGTTATCATGTTTGTTTCACATTTTAACTTAAATGAAAGTCTGTGAGATTGTATGTGTAGGTGTTAATAAATAACTAATGTGAGAGTTATGCGAAACAGTTTAGACCAGCTGTAAGAATTATTGAATGTATAGATGGCTTATGAACAATGTCAACACTTCAGCTAAATGGAATACAGTAAACTCCATATATAACATCTCTGGATATAGTGAAATTCCGGATATAAGGAACAAATTTTCTGGACCTAATGATTTTTCTTCTTTATTTAATATGCTAATGCTATATGGATATAACAAACTCTGGATATAAAGAACAAATTTAAATGGTCCTAAGGTGTTCGTTATAGACATAGTTTACTGTACCATGCTTGTTTACCGAAATTGAACCATAAAGTCATGAAATAGATAGCAGAGATGCCAGTCATTGTGATCACCATCCAGTGTATCTTCAGTAATTGTAATATAACACTTTGACAACAGACAGTAGAGGTTGACTGGCTTGTATAAATGAACCCTTGTATTTATGTATACTTTAAAACCTTAAACATTGTCCTCTGTTGAAATGTAGAAAGATGTGTTAAGTATTGTGTTTTTTTTAATACCCTGTTATATTGTTTACGTTTTCTAGATTTTATGATATTGTCCCTTAAAATTTGCATGTCTGTGATTTATATTTTCATTCTTTGTCTGCTAGTAGATGCCATCTCCTTATTTGTGTAGAATTGTCTCAAATAGGAATCACTAGTGTTAAATGGTGCCATGCAAGTGACCTGTAAGTGGTGATCTGTAACAATGTAGAATGTAGAAACTGTCTGCACCATTTCTTCCGGTGTCTATTCCAAAACCCAAGAACAAAGTGTATCATTTCGATTCATAGTCATTCTACCTCTGTCACCCATATCTAGTTTATCTGGATGGAATCTGGAGATGACTAATTATGATGAAATGTCCAAAAAAATATGTCTGAGGTATAGTTTAATTATAGATGTCGCTGGTATGCTTGTAAAGCATACATGTTGGTTGAGTGCAATATTCATATATGCAGTATTTTAATGAACAAAGAAACTGAAGTTACCAATAAAGTGGTAGTTGCCTTATTTAATGTTGATTTTGATGTAGCGTACACTGCACTTCATTGTCTTGCCATGTAGATATAGCTGACCAGATAAGTTACTAATAAAAAGTTTGGTAAAAGTTTTAGTTTCTTCATTACGATTTATTATTAAACAGTGAATGGAAGTAATGTTTTCAAATTAGATTATGATCCTTTTTTTTGCAAGTTTTCTTGTTTATATCAGAGATGCCATGTGCTGGTAGCTTTCACTGTTTACATATCACTTCATTTGTAAGTCATGCTGGTTCTTTGGCCGCAGGTTTGTAAAGATGTTGCAAAGACTGTTCCAAATAGAAATAGCTTGTATATCCCCTTTGTCAAGTTAGGCACTTACTAAGGAATATCCATTGTTTAGTTAGGCATGTATTGAGGAATATTTTTTGTCTAGTCAAGCATTTGTTGATGAATACCCTTGGTCTAGTTAGGCATTTATTTAGGACTATAACCTTTGTCCAGTTAGGCATTTATTAGGGAATATTGTCTTTGTCTAGTTAAGCATCTACTTGGAAATATAAATGGCAAGATTAAAAGTAAAGACCATGAAGGGACTAAAACAAATAATTCTGTAGCCCTTACATGTTTATATGAACCTACGGTCAAAGGAACACCACAGTAATTTGTTGTAAACAAAAATAAAAACATTTAACATAAACAGAACACCTGTCAGCTGTTAATTATAACTTAATTACAAAACTAGGGCCAAAACAAAGGAAAGAGAGCATATTACATACGAAAATGAGTAGTGGCTTTTTTTGTACTTGTGACAAAGTCATGTCAAATTACATGCTGAGACTAGGTCTGTTTATTTCCCAATGCTAATCATGCAGTTTTTACTTCTTGTTGTAAAATATTAGCATTATTATTGGTAAGAAATTAATTATAAAACTTACTAATCATTGACGAGGATTACTGAGTGATATTTTTGAAAATAAGTCATTTTCATTGGAGATGGTAGAAGTATAGACTAGTTCAACATGGTATAGCTGCCATATTTCATTATTATAGCATAGGAAACCAGGATTGTTTTACATTAGTATGGCTGTGGGATGAGAGAGTTATGAAATAAAAGGAAGGTATGTTAGAGGAGAGTTGTCCAGTTTTTACTTATTTATAACAGAGTGTATTTTGTGCACATACATTGAAATAGGTCACAAATGCCTTTGTGCACCCTTTCCTTACTGGTTTGGTGTAAGATATAACTGTCTGAATATAACTTCACAAAAATCAAGCATGTTCAATATGCCAGACAAGCAAATTAAAAGGCAGTGATTATTTTAGGCTATGAAAATAAATGGGTCAATAGTGTGTGCTGTGGTTTAAATCCAGAAGTGAAGTGTGCAATTTTAGCTTGACTTCCAAACCAGTCGGCATTAAATGGTGGTCTAATGATCACTGTAGTACCATTTTGTCAGTATCTGATCAAAAGAAAGTTTAAAAAGTCGAGTATGAAAATGCCACATCTATAAATAGGAGAACGATTTACAGAAGGCATGTTTATCAAACAAAGTAATATTGTCTTCATTAAACAAGAAAAGAGTTAACCATCATGTACATTTCTTACAACAAAATGGCCACTGAATATTTTAATTCTATCTAATTTCATTCCTAAAATGCTGCCAAAATTTTGCCTTTTCTAATAGTAGCAATTAAATCTTTCAACACGCGCATACTTTGTTGGAGACTCTGTGAGGACAACGCTTGTTTAAATGGTGTGTGTTGATGTAGGAAATACATATGCATATTTGACTTAAAAGTTTTACATCTGTGCAATGCTGTTCTTTTATTTGAATTGACAGACTGAATATTCAACTATATTATTTCAAATGATAGTAGACAGTCAAAAAGTGGTCTGTTTATTCCAGATACTTCTGCACTTTCATCTTTTGATACTGTGTACAATTCTATTTTGACACATTAAGTTTAAAACTCGCCGACTTTATTAATTAATTTGCTTACACTAACCAAATACAAAGAACACGTTCATTTATACATGAAGTGTTTGAACTGTTAAAATGAAGAATAGTGATGTTTTGACTTCAAACAAGTTCTGGTAAATGGACATTATCCCGCTTGGACATTATGCCCCTAGGACATTATTCTCTTAGCAAAATTTTGAACTAGAGGAGATTATCCCCTTAATGATTTTGCAAAAGCTGACATTAAACCCTTCATCAAATGATCTTTCTAATTGCCTTGCTTTATAATGATCTCTATATTATTTGAAATAATTAATAAAAAAAACAAAAAACCCCTTCTATTTCAACTGAATGATGCTATTACCATAAATCAAATTTATAACTTTGAAGAGTAAAGGGGCTAATGTCTGCCATTGCAAAATAATGAAGGGACCAATGTCATCTTGTGCAAAATATAAACTAAGAGGATAATGTCCAAGGGAATAATGGCCTACCGGTACATTCACAAGTTATTTGTAACCTATACCAGTCTTATGGATTAGAGTATGTCCTCTGTTATAAACTTATAATTTTGGTGCAAGTTTTGATGTAGAGATTTCAAGTATATAATTTTGTGTTCTTGACAGTCACCATGGTTACATGTTAAATGTTTTTGACTGGATTATGGAAAATCTTGAGAAATTTTTAAGCTCATTGAAATGTTAAGAAGATTAAATAGATGAATAAATTGTCATATTTCTAAATACCAGTTTCGTTTCTTTTGTTTTTGTGTCTCAAGTTAACAGATGCTTTTATTAAGTTTGGTACCAATCATTATCACGCTGGTAGAAAGCTTTTTGAATCTCTGGCTGTCCATTGTTCATCTTTTGTATGCCAATCACTCTTATATCCTGGACCACAATTCTTAAGTAAATGTAAAATAATTCCCAACTTGGACACAATGAAATAATAATAGGCATAATGCCATATTTAGTTACGTATAATATAACACCAGAGGAAATTGAAAAATTGTATTTACAAGTTTAGATTTTCAAAATCTCCAGCAGAAGACTGCTTTCCATCTGAGTGGTACCAAACATTGTCTACCTATCAAATATGGACTTACATAATTTAATAGTGTTTACTGCCAACTGAACAGGCATGAAGCTGTATGGGGAAGACATTCTCAAGGACATTATCCCCTTAGCTAAATTTTGCACAGGAGGACATTATTCCCTTAATGATTTTGCAAAAGCTGACATTAGCCCCATCATCAAATGATCTTTCTGAATGAATCTGCAGAAAAAAAATCTAACAAGTAACTTTCACTTTAAACTTTATGATATTAAATCAAATTTTAAATGTTGAAGAGTGAAGGGGCTAATGTCGGCCATCGCAAAATAATGAAGGGACAAATGCCATCGTGTGCAATAAGGGGATACTGTCCCACATTATTAATGCATATAGCCTGTTGCCTTCTGGGTTACCGAAGAAAAAGCATTCCATGTCAATACCCACAGGGAATTGAATATTCTAAAGCATGTTGAGACTGAAAATATTTTCGCCTATTCTTAACTTTAATTTTCTGCTGTATACATTGTTTCAATAAATCCTTAGTGTCAATACTCACGTGGAATTGAATATTTTATAATTTTGGGACTAAAATTATTTTCGTCTATACTCTAAAGGCTTTGAAAATTTATCAGGCTTTTGGGACTAATTATTTTTATTTTGCTTTCGGTATTATTTGTAATCAATGGTTAATGTCAATACCAACTTTGAATTTCCTGGGACGAATATATTCTATCATATTTTTGCTCAAGGAATACGAATATTTTTGTAGCTGATGCAAAATTAAATACAAAGTACCGTCAGGTTGTCGATACCAACACTGAAATTATTATTGAAAATCATTTAATATCAACATGGACTACGCAAGATCTTATCTACTTTTATAGAAGGGTTCGACAGAAAAAGGGATCGACAATTAACCTTCTGTTTCTGTGTTTCGCATTCAAGCTTTTTAAACAGTTTATGAATGCAACATGAATGTATCAAGCATTAAGATGTATGACTATCACTGCATTTTTGCAATAGCGATCGGAGCAGCAGCTGAACGTTTTTCTCCTTCTGAAATAGGAAGAATTTATACAGAAACTAGTCGGTATACAGCAGTTGTGCTGTTCTCTTTTGTTTGTTTGTAATTGTGCTTATTAGGTCCACCAACCTCGTTCGAGGTATAATCGGTACGACCCGTGTGCTGTTCTTTCCTGAAATAGGAATAATTTATACAGAAACTAGTCGGTATAATTTTTGACTTAACAGCGAGACATGTAGTGCGGCATTGGCGATTACTAAAAAAAAATAAATAAATAAAGTATTTGCAACTGACCCGTAAAACATTAGAAGTTCAAACAAACCTGTCGTATTATTATTAAATGAGAGAAGCAAGTAAGAGAATAAATAAAGTAAGAAAAGCCTTTTCAACGGTTGGCTAAGAATGCAAGACTAAATACGATATTATTTTAAATATTGGAGATTACTTGATTAAACTTTGTTAATTTATTTCGTTAAAAGGAATGTAAGAATAAAATACAAAAATAAGAAATTTATTAAAAACGTAAATGGTGCAGAATCGTTTAATTGCCACGCAATGCTGACACTTGTTAATTGTCATTTCAACTGACAGCTAACCCTACGGACTCTCGTTATTGAAGCCAAGTTGCCACTTCACACCTCTGACTGGATCGTGTCCGACGGTCTGTGTATTATAACACAACTGTCATATTTTCATGTTTTGAGTATAAACTCTTCATCTGGAAACCATAAATCATTCTTTGACCTAGTCTTCTAGAGTTAAGAATAATAAAGTTTTTTGGCAAAAATCGTAGTGTACTAGCTAACGCAATATCGTAAATCATGGCAGATAATAAGAAGAAGTCCTGTGTCGTTTGTCGCCGCCGCTTCGCAAAGGTCACGAAACATCAGAGACAGGTTCACGAGAGGCGTCTCACGCCCGAACGAATCTCCTCGATGCACCGTGATGAGCGAAAGCGTGCAGTTGAAGTGGCAGAGAGATCGGCTGATCTGGCTCATTTACGCAATCTCTTCCAAGATCGCTACCTGGACGTGGCAGAATTCCTGGTACTGAACTGCTTTCCTGTCTACGAGCGGGAGACCGACCGCCACGGGAAGTATTTCCCTGATCAGAGAGTACAGCATGTGACTGTGGAAGAACTCCGGCGTCGCAAGGGCATGGAGGCGGTACAATGTGTTCTTGTTGCTTCGGCTGACCCTGTGCCAGTCAGTGACAATGAGCACTTGTACTTGTCGCCAGTCCGAGCGGCTGCCGGACCTTCTATAGTTAGGCCTGGAAACTCTGCTGCATGCTTGAGGCCAGAGGTACCAGTGCCAGAAGGAGACGAAAGCGAAGATGACCAAGAAAACATCGTGAAAACGGAACCTCTGGGGACCGGCGGAACTGAGAGTGGGCATAATCAAGTTGCTTTCTCGCTATCTCGGTCCTTGGAGGAGGGACCGTCTCTGGAGGAACAGCACACTTCAGCAGGATACAGCGCGGTACCTCTGCCGAGCGGCGGTAGTCAGGGTGGCTGTAAACAGGCCGATCTCTCGCTATCCCGTTCGTTTCCGGAGGGCTGTATCGAAATGGAGACAGACAGCATTGATTACTCGGTGGGCAGCGGTGGCGAAGTCGGGGAATCAAGCCCTGTATGTTCGCTCCGCTACTCACCGAGGGCACCTCCGAATGTTCGCGGCTCGGGTCACATGATTGAGAACCGAGGTACAGCAAAACCTTCGGTGAGCGAGTGTGGCAACAGTGGGGAATCTACCCCTGCATGTTCGCTACGTCGTTCTCCGCAGGTGACTGCCAAAGTTCTCAACTCGAGCAACGAAGCGGTGCAGAGACCAGCGAAGAGAAGGCGTATCTTAGTGCTGGATTCCAGCAGCAGCAGCAGCAGTAGCGGGGACAGTAGTAGCGACTCGGAGGGAGACCAATGGATGGATTCATTAGAGGGACGAACACGTAAGCATATTGAATCGGCGTATAAGCAAAACAACATGTATCTGACGCCGGCTGAGCGTGACGAGGCTATTGAAATACAGCCTTGTTTACGTCGGTTGCATCAGAAGTTGCAAGCTGTACGTCCGCATTCGGTAGTGAACACGGTGAAGCGGAAAAAAGTCATAAACAAAATGTCTGTGGCGTGTAAGATCATTAAGTTCTGTGCCCCAGACAATGACTGGAGAACGTTCACGTGGCGTCACCTTACCCCGAATATGCTTGATATTCTCGCTACCACTCTGAGGGATAATATAGGGTTGAAGTCATACTCTATTTCTAACTTTTTGAAGGTAGCAAAGAATTTAGTAGAGACTGGGCTGAATCACGAGGAATGCGTCTCCGATCTGGCAACCTGGCAAATCCTTTATAAGGCCTTGGACCAGCTTAAGAAGCTCTCCAACTACACTTCGAAGGAGGAGGCTAAAATACAGACCCAAAAGAAGATGAAGGACCTTAACAAGCCAGCAAGTGCGTACGAGGATCAGTATGTAAATGTGTTCGAAACCTTCTCAGCAGAGAAACACAAATGTGTGCCGCTGTTTGAGAAGGCGAGGCAGCAGAAACTGTCAAGTCAGGAACTGCTGCAGGTTAACAATCTCTTCAACTTTTACACTCTATTACTAGGAAACCGTCCGGGTATTTTCACCAACATGGAGTTGAACACGTTTAAAAAGGCGAACACCCATCAGTTGTTCAGGGAGGATGGATTCTCGTACTACTTTTTCTCGACAGCCTCGAACACAACTTCGACTGCGCATTTGGCGTACATCTACATGGACCAGGATATTTGGGACTTGCTTTGCATATACACGGAGTTCATCAGACCGAAGCCGTCCGAGAAAAAGTACAAGAACCTGCTGTTTCTTAATCACAAAGGACGGGCGATCTACAACGCATCCAACGACCTGACTGTGTATTTAAACAAGGCCGCACCGGCCTTGGGAAAATTCACTATGTCCAAGTACAGGGAGTTGTTGGAGACGCTAGGAGGCATTCATCTGAACGAACAGGAACAGGGTATCATACACAGTATGCTGACATATTCAGCGACCACTGCGGAGAGACGCCACCTGAGGGGCAACGACCAGGTTGCAGCATACAAGGCAGGGATACCACTCTTGCAGTCGCTCTTGCTTAAATGTAGGAACGGTGACGAAGTAGAATCTTCACTCGCCGGTTGTGAGGTACTGAGGGAACCAATATCCGAAGAAGGCAGATTTGTCTTCAAAGGATGTTGTGCCGAGATTCCGTCCACGCTGCCAACGGCATACTCGGGAACATCAGCGGAACGGGATACAGCTGCCGGGATAGTACCTTCTACATCTTCGGGCGCCTTGATACATACTTCCGGTCATAAGCCTAGCAGCAGCAGTATCACGAACAAGGACCTTTCCGACCTGGAGAAACTGAAGACGCTGGTAGCACTTCTGCCACCTATCGAAACGGAGGGACCCGTTCCAACCACGAAGGAGCTGCGCAAATTAGTGATTTGTCATCCAGAAATGAAGGTAGACGTCAATTTCACCACAAGAAAGTGCTTCAACGGGTTAGTTCACCAACGAAGGATGGAGATAAGAGCTGTCGAGGTTGTGCATCATTTCCGTCAAATGCTTGAAGTGTCTGATCTACACCAGAGGCTTGAAGATGCGTTGGTGGAACGGGGCTGGTATACCAAGAAGCAGTTCGAGATGGTCAAGGGTCGCTGTAAGAACGCTGCGCGGGACAACAAACAGCAGGCAATCAGGCATCGCTGACCTCTTTGCATGTGCGTCATTTTGTTAGATTAAGTGCAAATCAGTTCTTATTGGGACACGGAAAAATGTTTTTGCTTTTTAAATGTAGATAACATGTAAATTTTAATGTCATTTTTACTAAGTTTTAGGTCATTTCATATTTAAAGGGGCACTCCCTACAATAAGCAGATAATATTCTCGAAACATAGATTATGTGTTCAATGAAAGTAAAATTATAAACAAACACAATATCAAAGGCGAAAACTGCCTCGTTTCACCACCGTCTCATTTCAAGCGATTCAGAAATGAAAAAGATAAGAACATGCATACCGATAAACTGATTGTTTTATTACATTATACAATAATAAATTATCATCAGTTGAATTTTGAAATAAGCTAAATAATAATATTGGTAATGAAAACGGATCTTCACTCCCTAAACTTGTATAAAAACGACTTTTGTATTTCTACATTTTTAGATACTTTCATGTAGGATATCCGTTTCAATGGTTTAAATAAATGTAAATTAAACATATCCTGTTTTACTGGTGTTAGCGGTCAAAGACCGCTTATTACTTAAACAATACATTAATTTGTCAGTGGGGTAGCACTTGTAGACAGTGATTGTTGTGGTCGAAGAGAAGCGGAAGGATTTGCTCACTGGATACTGCTTATTACTTAAACAATACTTTAATTTGTCTGGTGGTGGTAGCACTTGTAGACAGTGATTGTTGTGGTCGAAGAGAAGCGGAAGGATTCGCTCCTCGAAGACCGCTTATTACTTAAACAATACTTTAATTTGTCTGGTGGTGGTAGCACTTGTAGACAGTGATTGTTGTGGTC